>JAQFYZ010002960.1:0-14913 GCA_034695085.1 Cylindroiulus punctatus | reverse complement strand
AAACAGAATGTTTCCTGATTACAGTAAACACCAAGTACATCCCCCCCTCCCCCCTTGTAACCACATGTAACCATTGATCAAACCCCTATTCCCACCCCCCCCCCCCCGTTAGCTGATGATGTAATTTATGTACGCTCCTATAAAAAGATGAGAAGTTGATGAATCTGATGGATATCTGTGAGGAGTTGAGGGATCTGAGGGGTAGTTGTGACTGTGAGGAGTTGAAAGATCTGAGGGATAGTTGTGAGGAGTGATGGATTTGAGGGATAGCTATGAGGAGTTGATGGATCTATGAGGAGTTGATGGATTTGAGGGGTAGCTGTGACTCTGTGAGGAGTTGAAGGATCGGAGGGATAGCTGAGAGGAGTTCATAAATCTGGGGGATACATGTAGCTGTGTGGAGTTGATGAATTTGAGGGGTTGCTGTGACTCTGTGAGGGGTTGACGGATTTGAGGGATTGTTTTGAGGAGTGAAGGAGCCGAAGGATAGCCGTGTGTCGTTGGTGCATCTGAGGGGGATAGCTTTGAAGAGTTGATGAATGTGAGGGTTAGCTGTGACTTGTGATGAATTGAAGGATCTGAGGGATAGTTTTGAGTAGTGATTGGTCTGAGGGATACATGTAGCTGTGTGAGGAGTTGATGAATCTGTGGTGTAGCTGTGAGGAGTTGATGGATTTGAGATATAGCTGTGAGAAGCTAATGTATCTGAGATTGACTGTGATTACATGTAATTGAGATTTTCAGGTTTCCTAATCAAGTATCATTCCATGCCTAGTGACACCGAAACCTCAACTCCTCGCAGCTATTGCTCAGGTTCATCAACTCCTTACACTCCTCATTTCTTATGAAATAGGTCGCTGGACCTACTAGTACTGTACATGTATTCCAGTTTCAAATTTCAGAGGAGGCTTATTTTGTAATACAGTATGTTATCTGCTCATGTACATGTACAGTGTAGGTGCATGTCGTATTGCATTGCATATCCTCTACGTTACATAAATGAGGCCATGAAGCAATGCAAACTGATACAATTGTATTGTTTCTTAAGTTAAGCGTGTTTTTTGAGGATGAGGTGAAGTTCATGCTGTTCTTCACACAATCTTCTGTATCTCATTTGCATATCAGTATGAAATTTATAATTGTTATTGGTGTCAAATGTAGGGCTAGAGTGCGTCGTCCTTCAATTGCTCTATTCTTCATCCTGTGAGAATCTGCTGACTGTCATGGACGCCCTTGGTTAATTGTGATTCTGATCATTTGACGCATGGGATGGTAAGGAATGCAGTCTCGAAATATTCTAGTTTTTCGAGAAAGTAAAGGAATTTCTCTGACCACCTTGAGTACAGTAAGTTGGTGCCAAGCAGGTCAGTGCTTCTGTGGATCTTCCCTTTCATTGGCATGTCCGAAAGAAGGGCACGTGCTGATGGCCAGCTACTACATTGTACATGTACGTGCCTTGCATGATGCTTCTCAATTTCTGCTGACAGATAAGAATCCTGCAAAAGAATTCCAGTTTCTTTAAAAAACGAAAAATTTGGAATCATGTTATTCGGCAAGACAGTCCCAAAAGCAATGGTTGATAATTTGGAAGCCCATTTGAAGTGTATCGACCTTGCAACCAGACACTTGCTCTAAAAAGTCTAAACACTCTAAATAGGCAAGCTCGTATAAATTAGTGTTTATCGTGATCGCGTCGATGCCGTGTTAATTAATTGCGAAACTTCCAAGGTGTGTGATTTGCAACAAAAACCTTAATTTTACTTCAGTTCATTCACATCAGTTTTTGCAAATTGTTGTTGAATGTTCCAGGCTTGTCGAACAGAGGCTCGAGCTGAGAACCTGAAATAAATATACATGTAAAGGTCAATCCCGTATTGAGGATGGATAATCGTTTTGAATTACATGTAAGCTTACATCATCAAGTTACATGTATACAGTATAGTATTTGCATATTACTTATTTGAACTATTGATGTATGAACAATAGTGTTTCAATTGATTATTGGTCTGCTGGAGTCATGGGATCGACTTGTGACACTGCTTATACACGTAGCATTATTAGCATAACATCATCATCTTGTCTGAAGCTGGGGTTATACGAATATTTTCAATATTTTCATGATGATACATGTAAATTAAAAGGAAGTACATTATACCATTTATTAGTCGTGAATCGTCAGAGGGGTGAATTTTTAGGGAAGGTCATGAAAGGGGCGTGGTTTTTGAATCAAATTGGAGCGCCAGTAATGAATTTTGTTGACTTTCCTTAAGAATTTTCAAGATTTATATTAATATTAAAATGACGGAGATTCTGTAGGCGGAAATGTTTTTGGGCACTAGATCCCATGCGTATGAAAATGGGTTTAGTAATATTAATAATTCAGGAATGCCTCCCACCAAATACAGCTGCCAACCTTGCTTTTCTCAAACAAAAAATGTAGACGGAAAATTCTTGGGTAAATTTGCTCCAGTTCCTGGCCTGCTGTCGTTGTCAACTGTCTGTCTACGTGTGAGGTTTTCACACATGGCTCGCTGTCTCGCATCATGTGCTCGTAAAATTGCTGAACGAATGGGAAAAAACACTCGGAGGTAATCCATAGGGGCCGCACATAAACGAATAATGTTCACTTGTAATTTTTTGGCTTAATTTTTGTCTTAAGTTGGCTTTTCTTAGCTTCCGACCCTACTCACAGCCAATCTCTTAATTTTCTTAAGTATGATCAGCGCCACCAAGGGGGAAGGAAGTGAAAGAAAATAAGCTTACATGTATGTCTATTGGCAAAAGCGCCGCCGGAAAATCCCCAGTAAATTCATGCAGTATCTGGCAACACTGGCTGTAGCTCCGCCCTGATTTTCTTAATTTTGATTATTTCTGCGATATGACTGGCCTAAATTAGAACAGAGCTCTACTCGTAACTTTCTTTTAATTTTCTGTAATTTTTTGCTTGAAGAGAAAATAAGTAAAAATTAACTGTTAGACAAAAAATACAAGTGGACAGGAAGCATCAGGGTGAAAAATGGTAGTTATGCTTGCAACACTTCCCAAATGATACATTTTAAGATATTTCCTTCACTATATTAAAGCAGGGTCCCCTCCCCCCACACTTGGAAAACTTAGAAAACCTGGAAAAGTCAGGGAAGTTGGAAAGACCAGGAAAAGCCAGGGGAGATTGCTCTATTTTAAAATAGTCAGGGAAATTGAACAAGTCTTTTGATGCAGAAGTCAGGAAACTCAAGCTGTCAATTGAAGCAAGCAATTTTGTTGAAATTGTATATTTGGAAAAACTAATCGAAATATGAATTTTTTTTATTAAAATGTGTGCTCTATTGCTGGTTCCTTATTATATTTTGTTCACCTCATGTCTATAGTAAACGATGAACAATAAATATAGCATTTTTTTTTAAACCTGGAAAAGTCAGGGAAGTTGAAAATTGAATTTCTGGGGGACACTGTATTTTCTCTTTGAGAAAGCAATTACCAAGTTATGGTTTATGGTCAATTTCCTAAACCTTTCGGAGAAATTTGAATACAAATTTACAGGAAGAACATTTTTCCTTTCATTTGATTTGAATAAGTAGGAACGAAGTCAAAGAACGCAAGATGCCCAGTCAGTTTCATTAACTTTTGCTTAAACACCATGTTTGAATATTTGAATAAACGACCTGAGCACGCTACTGGCTGCTACCTGTCTACCGGAACACAACAGGTTATTGATACCTTCCTCGCACCGTCGACTTGGTATGCAAAACAGTACGACATTTTTGTTTTCAACGACACTTCCCTCACTTATTTCCGCCGCATCTTCGGGCTTATTGGTGCGAAACAACGAAGTCATGCTGGGGTTCTCCAGACTGTGACCACTCTTGAGTTCAGCCACATGAGTCTGTTCACAATCTCTGGGATGAGTCATGTCACATGACTCATCCCAGAGATTGTGAGCAAGTCAACTACTGATGCTTGTAGGAATGGACATTAGATCTGCAGGGTTGCCAACGACCTGCAAAGTCAAGCAAATTGAGCTGATGTCAAGCAAAGTCAAACAAATTGAGCTGATTTCAGGAAAAGTCAAGCATAATCGAGAAAGTGTAAAACAATTTTTGTTACAGATTTTAGAGATTAGAAGAAGCAGCTGTTGTAGAAAAGATTTAAAAACTACAGTCAAATTTTTCATTGAAAACGTGCTATTTTCAAGTTGAAATGCTCAAATGCAATATACGTTTGGTTTTATTTCTATCTTTTGTATTAAATGGAGCTGGTTTCAGATCACCGAGTAATGTACAAGTTATGAAAGTTGAATTTTTGGGTTAGGTAAAGTCAAAGCAAAATTTGTGATTATTTTGTTAAAAGTCAGGCAAAATTTGTGATTATTTTGTTAAAAGTTAGGCAAGACAGTTTCAAGTTAAAATGCTCAAATGCAATAAAAGTTTGGTTTTATTTCAATCTTTTGTATTAAATGGAGCTGGTTTCAGATCACCGAGAAATGTACGAGTTACGAAAGTTCAATTTTTAGGTAGGGCAAAGTCAGGCAATTGGTTCCATCAGCATCATTAGGCAAAGTCAGGCAAAATTTGTGATTATTTTGTTAAAAAGTCAGGCAAGACAGTTTTGAAAATCGGTGGCAACAATGTATCTGAAGTGTAATGACGGCTAGGTTTTCAAGTCAATGCCAATTTTAAAGATTTTTTTATGAAAGTGCAAATTTAGGGTTATCGCTAATGGTATAACACTTATACAGTGTAAGTGATCATTCTGACGCCTGTTATTCGGCATTGTTTGGAAAAAAAGGTCTGCACATGTTCTGATGTGTTTCATAACTTCCCTAAATTCGTAAAACTATTTCATTAAAAGTACATGTCTCACTGGAGAAATGAATTAAAAGTAGTCTTCCACCCTCAAATGTGCAGTCAAAATTGAAAAAAGCCTCAACAATAAAGCGACATTATTAGCTTACACAAACTTGGCTTAATTCCCAAGTAATTACTAAGAAAAGCGGTTTTAGGTCACTCAACAATAATGACAAGAGTACATACCTGTATGTACAGTGTACCGTATACTTAAGTCCTTTGGAGGAAATTACAGGTGACTCTGCCCCCACCTTTAATAAAGTGCCAAGATCGTGATCGGAATTGAATATCGACTAAATTGGCATTTCCGGCGTGTCACGCCCTGCTCAGACGTTTGCTAAGTGCGTATCATGGGCACTGCTAACGCCTAAGGTTTGTTCTTGAAATTTACAGATTAAATATAACGTAGGATTTTATGAAACAATAAAAAACATGAATGAAGAAATGGCTTGGGCGTGGAAATATTTGAGTAAATTTGCCAGGTGTCGTGTAAGTAAACGGACGACTTGATTGATACTTGATGAAAAGACCATGGCCCAACTGAACAGAACCATCAACAGATTTTAAATCCTATAACAGAACCTTAATTTAATGTACTTTATTTCGAAAAATGTTCTGTAATACATTTCCATTTTGAATAACATCGTATGATGTTCTTGTGTTTGTTGTGTTTGATTGGAGATACCTTAAGGTGATGAATTCCAACACCTACATGTAATCTCACCATGCAAGAAATCGTGGAGCATACCTTGCTTGGAAACTTGTTATAATAGCTAAATGCTAATTACTTGCTGAAGTAACTATACTGAAGTTTTATATACTTCAAGTTGACTGTACTCAAGTTGTATGTACTTCAAGTTGGCTATACTCAAGTTGTATATACTTCAAGTTGACTATGCTCAAGTTGTATTTACTTCCAGTTGGCTATACTCAAGTTGTACATACTTCAAGTTGACTATACTTCAAATTGACTACTATAAGTTGACTATGTTTTAATGACTACGTTTCAGTAAGTCATGTAAGCTTATGTAAACCTATTGTTCCTATCTTTATTCACTTTCAATTCGATTCAACTCAGTAGGCCTACTCTGCCATTCAAGGCACCTCAGACCGAGCAAGTTTAAAGTCGCTGAAAATGACATGTAGTGTATTTATACAGGCTTAAGTTGAGATGAGCTCGTGACTTCCGGTTTCTTGCGTTTGTGGTAACCCTAAAACCAGCGTATGGGAAATATGCTGCATCTGGTTTTAGCAAACTCAGACCACAACCTCAAGTGGAAACATGTTACCACCAGGTGACAGACTTTAGGGCTTTAATGCAACCACTTTCAAGCTTGCATGTAAACATGTTTCGCCATTCCACAATTTTTCTAAAATTTATAAATTCCGTAGTGTATGTTCACTGCATTTACAATGTTACAGATTAAATATTTTATAATTTAAAACAGACCATTCTAATGTCTGTTGATTATACTCTGGATAACGGTGGAATGAATTGTAACATGCATTATCAGTGTTTTTGCATACTAATGTAATTTTTTGCCTCGTTGCTATTTTAATGCAAATTATAATGACTTACTCAGAATGTTTGAAACATTGACTATGATGTGCTGAATAGGTTTTAGTGCTCGAAGAACCTTGTCATGTTCGTGCTGTGCAAAAATTTGTTCGCCTGTAACGTTTTATTTATGTAAACAAGAGTTTTGCGCCTCATTTAATTTTTCCTTACATTAATTCTTTGACGTTTTTATATTCGAATGACATCATAGATGGTTGTTGGCAATACTTTTTGGACGCTAATTGCGCTTAGCTTTACGAAATTGTCCTAATTCTCAAGTCGTTAAAATCTCGAGGGAAAAAATGTGGCATATTTTGAAAAATTGCTAAGTAGTGCGGTGTAGCGCATGGTGATCCATGCTGGTTTAAGATTTTGGAAAATTCAAAAAATGACAAGAAAATTTCTTCGGATTTTTTTTATAGATTCACAGATTCACTCCAAGCATTTTGTGAAACTCACTGCAATACTTCTGAATTCGGTACGAGTTTCACACCAAGATGACCCATTTCGTTTTCTAATCATGTAGATAAATTAATGACAGGTCGCAATGGCGCCTAAAAATCTCGCCATGGTGTCTGGAACATTCGGCCTCAAATTGGACATCTGATGTCATTTGGATCTAATCCTCCAATTAAATATTACACTGAAATTCTAATCATCTGTTGCACATTTGAGATGAGGAATAAATGTTGTAACTATATGGTCTGTCCAAAGAAAGATTGGACTGGGGAACAATCAGCTTATAGATTAGTTCTTCCAGACTTTTCAGCACATAGTTGGTGAAAGGAAATGGCTGCCATACTTGCCGAAGTGGAGCGACTGACATGATCAGTTGCAAACAGGCGATTGCATTCTATTGGTCTGTTTGAACTCCCCAGTCTATTCTTTATTTGGACAGACTATAGGCTTGATTGTGTCACAAACAAAAATGGAGTCCTTGAAATCTGCCCTGTAAAATCCTGATGTTGCATGCATGCAATCTCCACACCAAGTCACTGGAGATGTGGGTTTACATGACTTGTCTAAACGTCTGTCACTTGGCGGTGCCATGTTTCAAAACATCCAGAATCCTCGGCTTCATAAAAAAAAGCAGCTGATGTTGCTAAACATACAGGCGGGACATCATGCCCTTTTACCTATACCTTTACTTGATCTGAGTATATTTGACTTGGGAATTGGCATGGGGATGGTTTGACTGAAGGCACCCAATAGCGTCACAATAAACGTTCATTTTACAATGTACAGTAAAACCTGTCTAAACAAATACAGCAGGGACTGAACATCACATATCAGTTTAGACAGGTTATTGGTTTAGGCAGGGTCATCCATTTAATGGATTTTTCACTCAAGGAGGAAATTTCCTGTCATGGGCCACCAGTGCCCACCACTAAGTTTTCACCTATCTTACTGTACATGCAGTGGTGAATGCTTGATGGTGGCCAATGCCAGGAAATGGGATTTTCCCCCGAACTGCTGCAGAAGGCAGATAATGCAACAGACAGACAACGACAATAACTATCTTGGCGCTGCAGTGGATGATGGCAAGTGTGAGCACTCTTCGGACACGCCAGATGGTCCAGAAAGGCATTCAGGATTACTTCAGATGTGTTTAAGTACAGTATTTTGTATGCTGCTTTCTTTTACGTAGGGCATATTAGTTAATAAAAGTTGTGGGACCAATAAATCTTATTGATTATTGGATTACGGAGGTTCATTAGTTCAAGCATGGGGACGAACTCGGGACCGGCCAATGATATTAGATTATGGAGGTTATCAGTTTAGACAGTATCAGTTAAGACATGTTTTACTGTGTTTGAATGGGAGCGTTCGGGTTTGGGCAGTTCCGATGGATGATAACATTATCCGCAATCACATTATGCGGTACCCACCGTACCAAAACATGTTTTGTGTCTGTGTCTTCGGACAAGAAACGAATTTTTTCCAACATGGAATGACTTACATGTTAATTGTGAAGTTTGCTCCACTTACTCATTCACATTTTGTTGAGTCGATGCTCGAGTGCCATCCTGTGCTGAGTTAGTTGCGCTGCTAGTATGACTGCTGGAAATGTGGTTCGTGTTTGCCATTCACCGAACCACATGGAGCAATACTCGTTTGCATAATCTCCCCTTTTTATCCTAGGCCTACCTGTCAAGCGTGAATTCAATAATACCCCGGTGTTGGTAGTTTTAAATGTTGCGCTTGTTTCTCAAGTTGTTCGCCAGGTGAACTCTGGCTCCAAAAATGGGTCGCTTCTACTGCCATAAATATGCAGCTGTATGTCATGTCCCGGCCATAAAAACCTAGCTTTTTCCAATAACAAAACATGCGCTACTTCGATTGTTTTCGATTTTTGAGTTCTGAGGCTTTTCTTGCTTTGAATTCGAAAAACCACGAAATTTTCTTGTTTGGGGGGCTTGGTTGCACGCTCCATCGCCGCTTGGAAATAATTAGGGTACTGCAACCTGGCTGTTGAACAACACTCATAAACCTGGCCATTCAGGGCTTGTGTGTTACCATAATAACCCAAATGTGTTTGCAATCGGTTTGCAATGTACTGATGACTGTTATGTGCAAATGTGCTGAATGCAGCATAGTATGTAATCAATGGTATCAAAGAAGAACAAATGTTTTCACTTTATGGATTTCCAAGAAAGTGTCAACGCCTATATCATGTAATGAAAGTAATGGTTTTCAATACATATTAGAAGAAAAAGGATTTTGTGGGGTCCCATTGTTTTTCTTTGCTTTTGTAACACGTTTTAAAAGCTATAAAACTATGCAAAAAGATGCAACTACTTTCACAGTAAGTATTGATTTCCGTTGGTGATTTGTCTTCTTGACATACTATGTACATGTATATAGTCAGGTAATGCAGCTATTATGCAATTTGTGGCACCATTCATTTGGTCTATACATGTATACGAGTCTAATGTTCACCGGTACATGTACATACATTTCAGACATTCCACAAACATGTTGAATGATTTGTACAGTTTATGGGTGATTGAGGTGAAAAAGTCTCACTACCACGCTATTACCAGAGCCTCAAAGAAAATGACCCCATTTTTGAAATGCATTTCATATACCCCTCTTAGTGCGGTCAGAAATTTAAGTTCGTGCTGTCTTCCTGCACCCCCGAGGGTGTTGCAGGGTATTAAGCTGAGTTGAATTGAATTGAATGGAAAGAATGCACAAATATTGAAAGAAAACCAATATGAAAGATTGAAGTTATCATTTCAAACGAAGTGGAACCATTTATGATTACCGTAACATCTTCTCTCACAACTTGCCCTTTTAAACTTTTAAAATTCTAACATGGTAGCCAGGCATGCTACAAAAATCAACTATTCTGGAAGTAATTTCACGAAATGTTTTGAAGATGATCATGACTGTGTTGTTTGATAATGCAACTGGCATAAATCCTATATCGTCGGCTTCAGATGCACAGGGCCTAAGAACATTTTTGTGAAAAATGATATTTTGCTGCCATATACAGTACATGTACATGTATTGTCAGAGGTAAAAATCTACATGTATGGCCAGAGGTAAAAATCTACATGTATGGTCAGAGGTAAAAATCTACATGTAGGCCTACATGTATGAGATGCCATAGTCTTATGTTCATAATGAACAAGGCACGAATTTGCGATGTCCATACCATTGAAAGCATTCAGAAAATTGCATATGTCCATTTGTTTCATGTAAAACACAATATGAAAAAGAGAAAAAACTAAACATATGCTGCACACATATTATACAATATACATGTAGGCACACGTATGAAAGACAATCAAGATTTTTAATGCAGCTTTGCTATGTCTATACCATTGAAAGCATTCATGCAATTGCCTATGTCCATTTGTTTCATGTAAAACACATCATGAGAAAGAAAGAAAAAACTAAACATCTGCACACCTACATGTATAATATAGGCACACGCTAGATTTTTAATGCAATATGTTTTTGGTCATTTACGTTTTTAGGTTCTCCTGTAAAATTAGTGTTTTGTCAAGTTAGGCCATTTGCATGATCTGAAGCTGACTGTATGGCTGCATTCCGACACCAACGTCCATTTCCACTTCCGTTTAGCCCAGTAACACAGTTGTTTCCACCCTGCAATTGCGGATATATTTCCTCGCGGTTATATAAGTACTTTATTACCCTTTATTAGGCATCCCAAGGGCATGTGGTGTTTTATCTATCAGCGCACTCTTGTTTAAGTGCTTGTCCACACCTTTTGGAATGGCCTGTTGCAAATGAAATCAGTGCCGTTTCCGACATTGTTTCGCAATTTGGCGTGGAAAAGGGTTTTTTTGGTACAAGTGCAATTCGGAAACATTCTGAAAACAACAGTATCTGGGCCCAGATCGAATCGGGCCATTTGCATAGCACAAACAATGGTAATTTTGGCAGGTGTCTAAACCAGTTTAGTTCGAATCGTGACCTTCGTGGTTGTCAGCACCTCCATGGGCTTCTAATTACACGCACCCCTGGTGGGCACAACGGAGTTATGAATTTATTTGCCATGTTTTAGGCAAATTTTGAATGTGCGCTCTTGTAACTGATATGGGATCAAACCCTAATTAGCCTAGTTCTCCGAAGGTCGGAGCGCTCTTGCTGTTCGGCCAGGTGTCAAATACCGCGAACACCAGTCGGGATTGGTATACATGTGCGAATACATTGTCGCGAAACCGCATGTCCACCTACCCACGCGAACATGTTCGGGTAACCAAAGCGTTTTGCATTGTGGTCGATGAGGCAAAGGCGTATTTTCGAGCGTGGTTGAATTCATCCGAAATTGCGTATTGTGCAATTTTCTTGAATTTGTTCAAAGCGTGTTTTCAAACGCCTACACTGGCTTCCCACACCCAAGTGTGTTCGAATCCTATGGGGCCATGCACAAATTAAGACCTCAGATTTTCGAGTTGTTGACACCCTGTATATACCCCCCTCCCATCCTCATAATCCATTTTCGTCTGAAATGGGTATCCCTCGCCCCTGTTTATATTAAATTATAATTTATGTCATCATGTTATACATTGTACAATGTGAATATAATATACAGCTGTACAGTATACATAACTGCAAGACAGTGAAACGCTCTATTGATCACGTAGATGGCCAGTTACTAATCATGCATCGTGCATCTATAGTTGGACCATAATGCTTCCTGTCCACTTGTAATTTTTTGGCTTAATTTTGGTCTTTAAGTAGGCTTTCCTAATTTTCTAACCCTTCCCACATGCCAATTTATTCCTTTTCTTAAGTATGATCAGCGCCACCAAGGGGGACGAAAGTGCAGGAAAAGACGTCTATTAGTAAAAGCGTCGCCAGAAAATCCCCAGTAAATGCACGCAGTATCTGACAACACTGGCTGTAGCTCCGCCCTAATTTTCTTAATTTTTTTAAGGCTGCGATATGATTGGTCTAAAGTGGAACAGAGCTATATTCGTAATTTTCTTCTAATTTTCTATGCTTTTTGCCTTAAGAGAAAGTTAAGAAAAAATTAACTCCAATATTAGACTAAAATTACAACTGGATAGAAAGCATCAGACTTCCTTCCTCGCGACCCCCTTCCACCTGCATAATCTATTATCATCAATTTTTTCGTGAACTCCTGGTTATCTCAATGTGACCAGTTGACTTGTGATGCTTTTGTTGAGTGTTTGCTGATGAACAAAACCTTAATTCCATTTTTTCGAGAATTTTTCTCGTTATTTTTGCAATTTTTTTATATAAATACTCATTTTTGATGCTTGAACACCATGATAACAAAGTTTACAACTTGTCAAGGGAAGCTATCAAACAAAACATTTATTTGCATGATAGCTTGATTAGATCCCAAGAACTTAAAAACGAAGTGTAAACCCCATAGGGCCCATGTATAGGTATGGGTTGTCCTGGATCCCCTTAACTGCCTAAAATGCTCATTGATGTAAGCCTGTAAATGTACATAAAAGTTGTTTATTGTGAAGTGGGCACTGTCAAACCAAATTAGAAATCTGCTATTGTCGTGCAAGAAAAGCCACCCAGATGCTGATGCCCCAGGTACTGCATATCAGTAATGGTTAATGCTGATTTATGTGGTCGAAACGGCACAATCTGGTTTTCATTTGATACTGGTCATAATCTCATCAAATGCAAATATGCAGCTAACACAAGCTGACTTAATTTTACATCGCCAACCAAATCCTGAAGATGCTGAGTGACCCATGGTGCTTCACGTGACCTTCATCAAAAGGACAGACGTTATAGATTGCAACAAACATGCTTTTCGTCATACTCCACCCCACAAAATCCGACTTCATGGTGCATCTGATTAATTTGTTTTTGTTTTGGTCCAAAAAAACAAGTTGTCGTCGAAGTGGGTCACATCATCCCAAATAGGAAATCTGTGATAAAAGTTGGATTTTAATGGTGGACATTTGGAAATGTCACGTTGCATTGCTCCTTTTGTCGGCTCGGTTTTACCAACTTTCTCTGTTCTTTTTTCTCATATAGTAGGTCTGAGCATGCATTATTAATTGTTGAACTTTCTAAATTTGCGCGCTTGCTCTCGTCGGTCATTTTTGATGTAAAGTAGGCTATGTCAAGACCTCCGAATTTCAGACAATCTGGGTTCTGCAATGGCGTCCGTTTTGATATACGGCTTAACAGGCCTATTATTTTATGTAAAGTATTTGGCAGTCATGGTTATAACTTGTACTGGACACTAATTATAGGTAGGTCACCTCCTTTCCTTCCTGCCCCCTGTAGTTTAGCTTTCCTGTTATCTTTTTAGAATGTTTATTGTATGTTTTTCTATATTGTTGCATTCATCAATTTTATATTCTACTTTTCTCTCTGTTGTCTTCTTCTTTTTCTTGCATATTCTTCTCTGTCTCTTTGTGCAACCTATGCTACTCTTTTGGCACCATTTTGCCTTTCAGGCATTGGGCCCCCACAAACCACACACCACCACCACCAATTATAGGTGGACATGTTACTGTATGTACATGTATGTCTGGACTATGAACGGTATGCTTCTTAATTCCAAAACGAGCACCTCAAATACACTGTATGCACTGTTGAGCAAATATGTTCTTGAGATTAATGTCAGCAACATATTATGAAATATCTCCTTATGACAAGAAATGTTTTTACGAATAAATATGAGTGTAATCTCCTTATCATATCAGTCACGATGGTTCTTCAGCGTGAAGCATCTCCAAGGATAAAAACTTGTTACGTGACGTGTTTGATAAGATCAACGTGTTATGACAACAAATCCTCGTGGTGTTTGAACAAAGTCATATGGCGTAATCTGAGTAGATCTAGGCGTGCGGCTCGGATATCGTTTTAGCACTGATTGCACGTAGGCTTATGTTGTCATGACATAAATATGATCGTTCGCCGTGCCATGTTACCGTTTGTAGGCCTGTCATGTGATAAACGTGTCAAATTCTGAAGCATGTCTACCATCACTTCCATTTTCTAAACAGTTTTTCTGATAAGAACAAATTATGATTATTGCTTTTTAAATAAGTTATATTATAACGTGAATAAGTAATTACTACTGGTAGGCTAATACTATAAGTATGTACTCTATAGTTATTCTAGACTTTTTAAAGCATTGGCTTATTTACTGCAAAATGTTCAAACTTCAAACACACCTCGGCCTACTCTGAAGTACTGTAAGTGATCAGTCAGTGTGCACAGATACTCTGTAAAACAGTCAAACATATTTTAATGTTAAACTGGCCTATACAATTTTTGCTGCTATAGTGCATGGCGATTCAAAACATGTTACCACTTTTATATCGACTATGCCATTATGGAAAACTGACTGAATAGCAGTGTTTGCATTTCGAACCAAGCAGCGCTGGCATAGGTTGCAGGAATGCATGCGTTTTATTTATATACTGATAACATTATTTATGGGATTAAAAATAAATACATTGTACATACTTGCCCCATATACCTAATATACATTGTATATTTTCGATTCTCGTCGTATAATTTACCTCAATCGGATAAAAAGGACTTTTTGGTAATCGGTATTGGCTGATAAGGGATTTTTCTGGTAATTTTTTTTAGCCAAATTGGGAATTGGGAAGTGTTGTCACAATGGAAGGGGGTAGTGATGATGGGGGAATGATAATTATATTTTTTCTTGACTATGACTAATGTGCTTTCGTGTGATTTAGGATTTTGACCCACTATATTTGATGAGTTGTTTCTATTTTTCATAACTTTTCCCATTCGCCTAATTCTGCCGTTTACTATCTCATCACTTAGGGGGATCTGAAATGGCGATTTCGAATGTTTGTCGCACTAACCTGTAAGCATTTAATTTCGCGACACCCTGTACGTGCAGGGTTCATACGCACCTGGAAAGTCAGGGAATGTCAGGGAAAGTCAGGGCCAACGACGTTTTTTGCTGTAAAATCAGGGAAAATCAGGGAAAATAACAGTTTTTTCAACAAAATAAAATTAAAAAATAAATTCCATCCCAAAAAATACCCAAAA
>JAQFYZ010002959.1:0-14918 GCA_034695085.1 Cylindroiulus punctatus | reverse complement strand
TGGTGACGTGAAGGTCAAGGCCGACGTCACACTTTTCGTTTTCAGTTTCAGTTCATGTTTTCTGACACTGTCTAATGATTGCAGATTGTTAGGCACATTTAAAACGCTACATCAGCATTTCATATACATGTACATACCTTGAGTTGTAGAAAAAACGACATTTTCAATCGCTATATTTTCAACCGTCCTAGCTAAATTGGCGGTAGATAACTGCCACACTTCGGAAATCCTGATGGTATCTTCGGAAATTCGTCTATTTCGCCCACTTGAAAGGCGAGCAGCATGCCGCCTTCAGAATGCATCTCCACATGGCAGTGAAAGGCCCAGAAGCCTACATGAAATCGGAACACAAATTATGCAAACAGTGCCATTAAATGTAACAAACTGATTATTTCGATAATGTGGACAAAGCGTTCGAACAAAATTGCTATTTCTGTTCTAACAAGGTTTCAAGTCCAAAGCGTCTGTTTGGTGCATGGAAACTTAGATATACATGTACATGTACTGTAGAGGGAATTATACAGCTGTACAGTGTACATGTACAGTAGGAGCCCCAAAACAAAAAGTTTTGATTAAATGCGCATACATGCCTATACATGTAAATGTAGTAAAATTGATAAAAGCACGACATGAATGAGGTTTCCAGGAGTGCCACCCGACCTCACCCTCACCATGGACTGTTCCAATCAAGGTCATTAATATTTTATTTCCTAACCTACAGTAGTTCCAATTTGAATTTTTTTAGAGAAGGACGAGATTAGTCCAATCTCTAATTTGAAAGCTGTAGAGCGATCCACTTAATACAAGGAAACGTTTCTGTTAATTTATTTCGAAGTTTACAGGAAACTAGAATTAAATGAAACGCGTTAGACTAATTTCGTCCTCCTCTACAACTTCCAAATTGGAACTATTGCTTTAACGTTATTGGGTTGCGAGATTCATTTTGAATAACCAAGATTGAACAGCTTCGGGATTAGTTCGAATGATAACCCTGGATATATCGCTCATGACTTGCCACACTGACATCATTACTAATGCCATATTTTCGCTTCTGATTAACTTTTAGAGGAAAGGACGGGGGGGTTAGGGGGGGGAAGCACCATTTTGAATCACCATGTCTTTACCATTTTGGACTGGTTTGCATCAATAACGTACCTGGATTAATGGCGTGGAACCGCAGCACCGTATAACCGCCATTAGGCACCGAAACAGTATCTTTCAGTATGGGATTATCAAAATTCCTTTTGATCTTTCCTGCATTATCCAGAGCCTTGACCTGGTCCACAGTGAGGTTGGCGTGCAGCAAACTTTCTCCAAGCAACCAGAAGCTTTGACCGTGTAAGTGCCAAGGATGATTTGCACCAACTCCTGTTACCGCTGTGGAGATATACGATGGGAAATAAGAAAACCTTCAGAAAATACCTTCATGGATACATCTTCTGGTTTCATGTTATCTCGATATCTCTTAAGAGTATCATAGACAAGGACACAAATGTGCATTGGACAATTAACTTACCAATATCAATCAATATCAGTTCCACCACAGACCCCAGTTTGGCTTTCAGATAATAGGTGCAGTGGCAGAACTCAGCTGAGCAGTTTGCCCTCAAATCTTTGTCTGTGCAGAGGATGTCTTTAGGGATGTCATGGTATTGGGAGAGCAGTGGTGATGGAGGAAACAAAAAGGACGTCTGATTGACTTCCGGTTTAAGCGTGTTGAATTTGTAATACACAGGATCGAAATATGCAGGGTCTATATTTGGATATAAATCGAAAGGAATCCACCACGTGATGTCAGGTTTCTCTTTAAGAATTGGGTCCATGTGAGTTAAGCTCTCCAGGTGGGTGAGGCTGATGTGGTTTTTGTTAGTAAACGGATCGTTCACTGGATTCAGGATCTGAAAAACAAGCAACAGAGATTCAATGCTCAGCTGGGCCCTTGTCCTTAACTGAGTTGAAATGAGCAACTTTCCATGGAGCCTAAGTGCTGCATAACTGTATTGGGCCTTCAGGATCTGAAGATGACTTGGTAGCACATGTTTGCGAAAGAATAGAACGCTATAAAATTATTGGCGTAAAATTAATGTTGCTGGTTTTCAAGCATGGTGGTATGGAGCCAGTGCCACCGCTTAGATTTAGCGAATTCTACTAATATGCTACGGAATACGGCCTGCTCCAAATGAGCAAATACAATGGATATTTCAACCATACCTATCTAGTAGACGAGATTAACACCTGCCCTCGCCATCGATATTCATTCTTTTTATTCATTTTATTGTGCTTATCCAAACCTAACCTAACCTAATTTCTGATTTAACTGCTTCTTAAGCAATCAGGCAATCACTACCAGCCTATGAACGTTAGCAGAAGTCCACATACTCATGATGTCTATGGAGCATGGTGGTAGCAGGGCATATACCGAAGTACAGCCGATCTTAATTTGTTCCCATAATTTACTCCCAAAAATGCTGCCAGCCAAAGCAACACCCTAGTTTCCAAAGTTTATCAGTACAAATAGTTGAAAAGGCATACCAGAACTACTATCGTTAGACTGATCAGTAACACTACAATGTCAACAAACGAAAAGCAATATAAATCAGCTTGATATGATATCAACTAAAGTTAAATAATTACCCTTTTTGTAACACTTGCATCGTCGATCGGCATCTCTGGTGGTTCAACATCAACAGCACCCACATACTTCAATACTGCTTTGCCCACCGCTTTTTCAACAGCACAGCGAATTAGCCCTCGAAAAGTCATCCAATAGGTGTTGATGTCTTGGTCTGCATCAATGACAAAATCAAACCGCTCTCCAGGGTTGATGACGATGGCATTCACCGTGACGGGTTTCACCGAGTCCCCATCGGTGCCCACCACGGTCATGTTGTGCTTGTCCACCGAGAACTCTATTGGGCATATCCATCCTGCATTGCTGCAGATTCTGAATCTGTAGCGAAGTCCTTTCTGTACTATGAAAGACGAGTAGGGTGTGTAGTGGATGGATCCTGTAGTGGAGTTTCGGAACTCTTGAAGTCTGCCCTTGCCGTTCAAGATAATGGTTGTCAGGTAGACACCATAGTCAGCTTCAGTGAAGAAAAATCTGTTGTTCATTTCTTCACCAGTTATGTTCATCCAATCGCCCACCATCATCTGGTGGTCTGTAAGGTCGTGGTCATACAAGGAATGGTTAGGGTCTTCTTCCTTGGGCTGTCTTACAACCAGCATGCCATTGACGCCCTCCAACCTCTGGAACCCAAAGTGGCTGTGGTAGAAGAAGGTGCCTGCATCCGCTGCTGTGAAGGAATACCTGAACTTGTCGAAGGGAAGGATTGGGCACTGGGTCACATAAGGCACGCCATCCATGTAAGGGGTCCCAACCTGCTTTTGTCCATGCCAGTGGATTGTGGTCGCTTCCACCCCAGCCAGATTGTGGATATCTACAACGATTCTGTCACCTTTGCACACCTACGAGTAAAAAAACACATCAGCATTTTTGTTGGATAATTAAGCATGGATGGATAGTGAAGCTTACCACAATGGGTTCTCCGGGCATTTTTCTGTTCAAAACTGTAATCTGTCTTCTCACCCCATTGACAGCAATGCATTCTACACGATCACAATCTGCAGTAGTTAGAGGACAGTTGAAACAATTCTTGCTGAGCACCACTATTTTCTCCAAGGTCCAATTATAGCGACATGTCATTGGTGATCCACCTTTAACACAATTTCGGTCGCAGATGTGTCTCTCTACGAAAAATAGCGTGCAAAAATAAAAAATTCGAATTGCACACCTGTATGGCTGTCTTCTTTCAGGCAGTACTTCGGATCATGCCCTACTACGTCATGGGCACAATGAGAAAGTAGGCTTTTCCTAAACGCTCGTATGCTGGCAATGATTGCAAGTGTTTAGGGCGGTTAAATTGGACTAGGAAAAACAAAAAACGAAACAAAGCAACAACAAAAAACAAGAGGGATTGCAAAATACTGAACAACATTGTCAACAACAGATGTCATTCCTGATAACTAAACAACTAGTTGAAATTTGCACATTTGGAGCTGGAAATTGTCAGAGTTAGCTCCTAAGACAACGTTAAAGGAAGCAAAAACTTAATATTGCAGAATGTCTTACCTGATGTCGAATGGAGTACATTAATCATAACCAAATACATCACAGTCACGAGCAATGGCCACCTAAAAATATGACCAGTTTCTTCAGCCATGGTGAGTTTCAAATAGTATTGCTCTGCTGTCCAGCTCCGGGTTATATTTGAAGCTTCATTCGTTTGTTTGTCTGTTTTTATTAATGCACATGTAGTTGTTTGTTAGTGGTGCACCAATTTTTCGTGGAATCCGGGAGGATAGCCATTCACACCACCTGTAAATACTTCGTGATATTTCGGATCAATGCGGTGAACATATATTTATTTGTGTTATAAAGTTCCAAACTTCAATATCCAGATTTCGCATTCCCACATGATCGACCTTCAAAGTATTCCTTTTAAAAAACCTGGAGAGAGGTCCTGGTCTGTGAGCTGACTTGGTTTATTACTTTTTGTGGACTGTAGAATCATTAAAAACGAGGTAATTGATAGAAAATCTTGCCAAATCTATAGTTATGATTGGAAAAGTTTTAATGATGTCGAAATATCTGAATGATTATTTAAATAGATTGCCCGTTTTAATATGGTGCATTTGAAAAACAATTATTGTTTGCTTGTACAAGGCCACCCTCATACGTGCAGGTAACACTAAATTGAGGCTAATTTCCCCATATGTGCTAAAGTGCTCGTATTCCATCGTGTTGTTTTAGAATGATGACGAAATTTATTATTGCAGGCTCGCACCTGTATCCTCCCGGATCCATTATTTGCATTCCTGAGTTATTGAGTACTCGTCAATAATTCATAAATGATGCACGTACAAGGCGAAAACAGTTTACATCAGCAGATTTTGCAAACATTATTTCAATCGTTTTACATGTTGATTGTTGATAGAATGGTCGATAAACAAAGCAGATGTTCCCAGAATGTCAGCATGACAATTTCGTCAAACGATTTCAATATAGGTGTTTCTGAAAAACATAGTTTTCCCATTGATTTGATCAACCCTGTAGCAGCAAACATTTACCAGTATGGCTGGGACGTCTTGGCAAACTTGGCTTAAAATTAATCTTCATATAAAAGGAATACTGCACCACGTGGTATGTCTGGGCCATTTTTTCAACCCTCCTCGGCTGTAAAAATTATTGCATTTTTTTTTTTTAAATAAGAGGGGATTATGTTTCACAACTGCTGAAGACTGCATTCCACCAATATACAACTGTACTACTGTATATTGAAATGCAATATTGATGCCGAGTCAACGCAACATATCTTCATTCAAAACAAATCAATATACATAAAACTTGAATAAAATAAAAACCATCTCTAATGAAATAGCTTCACTGTAACGCAATATTCATAACATATAGTAAATTACCGGTACTTTGCACTTAAATATCCAATATTCAGTGCACTACGTCCATGCAGCAATAAACTCAATCTACTTTTGTGTGTGACATGCCAGGACTAGATGAATCTGAAATTATTGGTATAATAATTTGCGTATCATACAACATTATAAAATTTCTAATATCGAATTTTCTAAGTACATAAGCAAATTAAACGTAATGATTCTTGTATAAAAATGAGTAAAGAACAAGCATATTTACAATCATTCCGTAAAAATATTTTGAGTTGTATTGGAATATTGCATTAAATTAGTAAAGAGTAAAGAGAATATTTGTCTTTGTCGACTCCTGTATACCTAACTCCGCCATACTTAATGGGGGACATGAACATTGAAGGTCAACTGTTTGTGACTTTGTTTTTGAAGAAATTAACTTAAAAAATTTCTTATATAAGAGACTATATTTTATAAATGTAGAAAAAAAATACGTGAAATGGTCTACATAACTAAATTCAACGGTCATGAATAAATGAATTCATGAAATTCTGTAAGCTGCTTATTACTTTTGATGTACACAGCATACAATAGATAAATACTTTGTTAAACGAATTTATAGAAAATGATGCTTGGACATAGCTATAACTTACTTTCAAGCATGGTGGTGGAATAGGTTCTCTTGCGTGAAGCTTGTATCAGCAAAACTATGAGTGCAATGCAGGCAACTATGAAAATCATGCATAATGAAACCAGCACCCATGTGGCGATGTAATAAGACTCTCTGGTTTCAATGTAGTTTTCAGGAACGGAATGTATACATGCATGAGAAGACATTGAATTGACATAGTCGTAAATCGATATTTGAAATTGATGAAAATCTTTTTTAACTTCAATAGATGTTGACGATATGCTCAAATATGTTCCAGACGATTCGCTCAACGAATGCCAAAACTCAATGCCAGAGTGCGTAGCACGATTTGGTGTCCTAAAATGTAACAAAAAAGTCGACATATACTATACTACAGTATTATCCCTGCCCCAATACAACATTTTTTTCCTTTCACTTACTCTTGTGCTGCGAAGTTGGACCAAAGAAATACCATGATGGCTTGCATTCGTTTATCTTCATCCAATTTTAACGGCCCCAGGTTTGGTATATTAAACAAGTATATCAGATCGTCAACATGAGACACACCTAGCAATGCAAAATGATAGGAATTAGGCAAGATCCTCAAATTTATAAATGTTAAACGTTACATCATAATCTACTGTATGTACCCTTAATATACCAACTTACCTTCTGAAAATAGTGGCGAGTTTATGTTCATATTAATTGCCGCATTAATTAGGGAACTTGAATAGGAATAACTGCCTCGATATCCGAACACGTACATGTAAACATTCGCAAAATTTGAGTGCAATCTTGCCATTTTGTCATTGGCCGAGAAAAACAGTATATCGGACACTAACTGAAATAGATAAATCGTAAATAAAATTAAAGGTAACACGAAACATTATGCTTTGCTCAAAATATATACAAAATTTGACAATATTTGACCTTTACTTGTATAGTATACAATAATGATACTGTCCTAGCCTAATAAAACCTAAAAGTGCAATTTTTGTTATTTTGCCTGCCCTGACTGCAGGCAATCACTGCCAGCCCAAAAGTCATTAGGAGAAGTTCACTTTCTCGTTGTCCCTATGGCGCATTAGCAGAGCATAATGTACAGTACATGTATGGCACAACCACATGCAGACTAAAAAAAATATGGGAAATAACCATCATCATGCTTCTGCATTTGACTAATCACCTTTAGTATGATGACATACATGAAATCCAGATCATTCGAATTTCAAGTTGAACTGAACGTTGAATATCTTTCTGAACAATATATTTTCATTTTTTGATAAAAACTCAATAGTTTCCAAATACATATAGAATGATATAAATAACATACAGAGGGCATACGATTTCTAGTATGGAACTTGAACCTGAAAAAACAATGGATTAGCATGGGCTTAACTAAAGCCCCTACCAAAGGGTAAAAGGTCCCAGAATCAAATGAACCATTTTTGACCTGACCTTAGGACAAATAATTTCTTCCAATGGTCCTCAGTCAGTTAATTCATCAGTTTTTGTCAGATTTTTTTAATCGAATGTCATTCAACAGCTTTACATTTTTCTATTTTTTTTTCACATTTTACATGTATGATTCTAATGTTAGAGCCAAACTTGTCAATTGGATACTGGGACCTTATGCTCGATTGCTGGGACAGTTGTTAGAACATGTGGTCCTCCACCATACAGTGAACATTGCTAATTAATTGTTATTTCGGGTCCAAGTGCCATGCTAGAAATGTTATTGCTTCCATATGACACCTGGTATACCGGAGTTGTAAACGTAAGGAAAAATTTTAACTTACGTCTACATATGGCGGAATGACTTCGGATATGTTGCTGAAATCCACGTTTTTGAAGTACAAGTTTTTCAGGTGATTTAATTTTTCTGGTGTGTAATAGCGATCACTCATAGCATTGATTGACTCAGGAAGGAGGGTCTCTTCAAAAAACTCAGGGTGTTGAGTAATGTCTGTGGCATGTTCCAGGACAATCTCTGAAGAACAAACACCTTATTGTAACAGCTTATTAGCCCAAAATGCGTGAATAAATGGACAAATATCGCTTACTCAAAGCAAAAAGTAATCCGTCGTGCTTAACTACTCCAGTGATTAACGGAACTCTGGAGAAGTTGCCATTCCTCAAAAGAGTTTCTGGCAAATCAGGCAAGAACGGCTCACGTCTGAATCCATGGTCAACAACGGGGGCAGTCCTCATTGGAAAAAATCCAGCGTACGTCTATACAAACAAACATGTAAAATCCTAAATGAGTTGTAGTGTTAGTATTCAACGCATTTAAGAACACATTTGGGATATACTGCAGATGATGCCTTGCTCTTAATGAGCGCAACTTATTTATATTTCAACCAAAGCAAGTGCTGTGGTAAACAAGAACTAGCTGTCACGTGTTCTGGCTGTCTCAAATTACCTTTTTATATTTTGCTTGTTTTAATTTTATTTTTTGTGTTTTTTGTGTCATGTTAATTATAGGTTAGATAACCTTGGGTTACCAACTTACCAGTAACCACACAGATTAGCTGGGTTAATATGTACAGTACTGTTAATTTTTTGTATTGCAATGCTTTTCCTTATTTAACTCAAGGTTTACCTTCGGTTTTGCTTAAAGCTTATTGGGGCAACTGCCCAACCGCCAGGCAATCCCTACCGGCCTATGAGCCGTTTGGAGAAGCCCACTTTTTCATAGGGTTGATGCATGCAAAGCAGGGCCTTCTTTTATTTTTATTTTGCATTACCATATGCATCAAATAATATTTTTCATGGTATTAGCAGTATTATTGTAGAAACATGAGGAGTGACAAGATATATGCAACAGATGTCGCAAATATAATATGAGTCACCAGTGCAAACACTCAATTAAGTTAGTCATACAGATACAAGTTATTATATCTGTATATAATGGAGCCTTAAATTCGATTGCAAAGCTTGAAAAGTAAAATTCATGAATATGCAATGATGGTCATTAATTGTTATAAATTACGTTTAAAAACTTAGAATTGCTACTTACATACATCGATTGCTGTGCCTCAACCAATTGTGTGACAGATTTATGGCGCAAACAGTCAACAAGGATATTGTTA
Organism: Cylindroiulus punctatus; assembly: GCA_034695085.1. NCBI lineage: Eukaryota > Metazoa > Arthropoda > Diplopoda > Julida > Julidae > Cylindroiulus > Cylindroiulus punctatus. Next base: position 5,750 of record JAQFYZ010002959.1, on the reverse strand, counting down.
GACGTCGTCTTGCACCCCACTGCTTCTGCCAATTCTATGGCATAGTTAAGGGGTTTATCTTCAACAGCCCAATCCGAAAGGGCTGAGCCACTCTGTGCAATGGCTGCCCAGAAAAGGTCTGGAAAATAAACACCACGGAATAAAATGAGCTGAGGCCAACCTAACTTATTGATTATGATGTTTATGCAAATTTACCTTTGGCCAATGGGGAAAGTATTAAATGAGACACGGCTGCAGCCCCTGCACTTTCCCCAAAGATGGTTACTCGATATGGGTCACCTCCAAAGATATGAATATTCTCTTTCACCCAACGAAGAGCCAAGACTATATCCAGCATGGCGTAATTTCCAGGGGATACTTCATCCTCAGTGCTCAAGAAGCCTAGAACAATACAAGGACATGATTTTGTCAAATTCGTTTGAACTGCATTGATTGAACATACTACATGTAATTCGATTTGAAAGGTTTATGACAGTAAGACTTAGATAAAGGATTTGATGATCATACCCAAAGCTCCTAGCCTATAATTCAAGGTTACAAGGACGATTGGGGCACCCATCAACTTTCCTGGTCCATACAAAGCAGCAGTTCCTTTTATGAATGCACCACCATGTATCCAAACCATAACTGGTAGAAGATTTGTTGACCGCTAGAAGCAATGACCAGGTGGATTACATAAAAATCAACTGTGCTCCCATATGGCCCTAATATTTAGCCAATTAAATTGGCATCAAATATTTCATGAATCTCAAACAAGTCCTAAAATAATAGGACACATTTGATATCATAAAGAATACCGATAAGGAACATTTATAGATCGATTACCGCATTTGATGTAGGCATCAGCACACGGGTAAAAACGTTGAGGGTCAAGCAGTCTTCATTCCCAACCACGGATGAAGTTGTCGAGTCCCACTGAGGACAAGGTGGCCCATACTCAAAGCCTAAAAGCTCTTCATCCGACCTCTCAAGAGGTTCGGGATCCTAAACAATAATGTGCCATAATGTTGACTTCATTTAGAAAGCATAAAATTCAGTATGTTACAAGTATCATCACCTACTTTGCCAATTTAAAAATGTATCAATTTTGACCATCAATTTATCTTCAAAATAGTCAGAAGTATGATACATTTTTTTGTCTTTGATAATTATCAAAGTAAGATAAATTTATTGTTGTTTTTAATACATTTATTGTTGTCTCTAAAATATGCAAATGACCCTGTTGTTCAGACTTTATCATGTTAGTGTTTTGTTATATAACATCCTCCGAGTGTACTCCGATTACTTTTTGATCTTTCGTCATTTTTTGTTTTGTTGTGACTAACTGAACCTAACCTAATGATTTCGAAAACATAATCGGTTGTCTCTAATACGCTCTTATTAAGTACAGGCGAAGCTAATGTATAATAATTACACATGAGATGATTGAGTGTATCCACTCATTAAATATGATCGAACGTAATATCAATAATAATTAAAGTTAAAAAGCCACTGTTGCACCATATTGATGAAATGGTGAATATTAACATAATCCTTAATTTAAAAAATTAGTTTCATAAAATAGGCTAAGCCATCGACACGTTGAACCCATTTCGGATTGGTTGCATGTACTGTATATGGGACAATAATATTTCTGAAAATCTCCAAAAGACAAAGTTCAAGTGCAGCATTACTGCCATATTTTAGTCAAGTTGATTTGATTATCCTATATCAGTACACACGAAGTACACATACGAATTGTTACCCCTTGTCGAAGGCACCTTGTATTTATTGTTCATTTTATTTTCTATGTAAAGTGAAAATTGTAATTAAATACGCAATGTGCATGTACATGTAATAGCTGTATGGCCAGGATCTAAATTTCTTTGAAATAACGTTCAACACTTTTTGAAGGAAGACATGTTGATCTAACAATTTAATTTAAAACATCATTAAAGCTTCAAATAATAAGCTAAAAATAAAGTTAAAATACGTGATATTCAGTTTATCGGTTATTTATATTAAGATAACAAATTGAGATAATTTTTTACTGATTAGCCGGGTTAGATAAAAACTGTTCGCAGAAATGAATGGCATAAAATCGCCATTTTAAAATAATAAAAAAAAATTCCTTGCCTTAAAGCGTAGGTCGCCAATGGGTGGTTTGGCATACGGTATTCCACGAAATGAGTAAAATCCTGTTCTGCTTTCATTATAATCCATGAATCCACTGACCACTCCTTGGCTGATGGGCAAACGGACTGGCTGTTGAGAAAACACCACGAAAATCGAATTGAGCAAAAGAATTCTTTTGAAAAAAGTGACTTCGGCTTCCATTTTTGGGTTGGCTGCTCAGTGAGTTTTAAACTGTATATCACGAATCACTACTTTTCGAATCTATATCAATGTGGCCAAATTAAGTGAACGTCAATCAATCGCACCGTGGGCCTCCATCGAACTAAAAAACCAAACCTTATGCCCGCTCACACTTAAGTGATGATTAAGTCCAACGTGCTTGCAATGCTGGAGTTGAGCTCGACCTAGTCAAGAACGGAAGTGCCGGATTTTATGGTAGAAAACCAAAGTGCGTGCAAACAAACATACGAGGGGGTTATGTTTCATACTTGTCAACACTGTTTTTAAGTTTGATTTTCTGATCCTTGGTGTGACTAGGAATTAATTTGTCCCTGTTTAATGTTAATGCCACCGACACAAGCAGCAAATTAGGTAACTGTTGAAAATTAGCAGCAACCCAAAGTAGGGTTTACTTATTATTCAGGTTCACATAACTTCACACGGCAACCATATATGCACCCATTTTGATAAAGAAATTACAAAATGCTCCAAGTAAACCTTAAATTTACATTAATACAAGTAAATTCTTTTTAATCGTAACTGGAACTAGCATATATCGAGGAAATTACATCAAAACATTGCGATGAAATCAGGGTTAAGATTATAATTATTTTTAATTGTATCCGTTTGTTATAGTAAAGTTTATTGGAAATGACATACATGTATATTATTGTAATAATATGTGGCCTAACATATTTCGCATATTTCGCAAGTCCAAGAATATAAAAGTTACTTTACATTGCAAAATGTATTAGGAAACGTTACAGATTATTCCCTTTTCCAAATCATCATAGTGTTCACAAACTATTTATATTTCAAACCTACTTGCATAGTGTACACGTTCATTGTACATGCCATTCCTATACATATACAATACACACTATGCAAGTATTTTTTTGTATTTTTCTTTTCTTTTTTGTGTTTAACTTAACTTAACCTAAATTGTCCTAGCCTGCGACTCGTTAGGAGAAGCACACTTTCTCGTTACATTTATGGCGGAGCAAGCAGAACATAATCTGTAGCATAATTATAGTCACATTTCTCTTGGTCGATTTTTGATATCAGTAACATTTCTTGAAACTTATCTGATCTATAAAACTATCACTACCCCTCAAAAGTAGCAACAGGAAAAATAACAAGAAGAAGAATTAGCAAGAAGGAATAAGAAAAGATGAATAATAATAAGAACAGGGAATTAAAGGAGTAAAATATTTATCGTTATAACAATTTCAATTTTTGGAGAAAAGGTCGATCAAAATTTGAAACAAAGTACATAATTCAGCAATTTCACTGTTAAACGTTTGCAGTACCTTTTCAGCTTTGTGACTTGATATATCCAACAATGTTTGGCATGAATGAAGCCCAGATGAGAGATTCAGTTTATTATATTCCCTTGATGAGCAATCAAGAAAATACAAGCATCAAGAATAATCCAAATGCAGGCATGGCGACGTAACCAAATGCCGACATCACGAAAATCTAACGACAGTATTTGAACGTCGACATAGAAAAATTAAAAGAATGTCAGCAAACCTGCAATCAACAGATGCAACTTCCAAAGATTCCTTCCATAGGTCAGGCTTTGATGTCAGTTCGCCTTTTACCATTTGAGGATTAAGGGATAGGTTTAGGTACCCATAATGTACTGGGGTAATGGGTAGCCAATCAAAATCAAAGTCATTGTAGGACCAACCAATAGATGGGATTCTGAAAAATTAAGAAAAACGATATATGTAAAACATTTCGAATTTCATACATATCAAAAAGATATAAAGCCTTGGGATATACAGTACTATAGAATAGTCCCTACTCCAAACTGGTACATAATATTTATATGTCAACTCTACTATTCCAGTGTACTTGACCTAATCAAATCTAAAACAAACTAAACTAAATCTGAACTAAAGCAAACTAAAGCAACAATTACTTAATTTAGTTGCGTATCCGGACAGTCTAAGAGCCGTTAGGAGAAGCCCACTCTCCTAGTATTTATTGCAGCTCAGGGCAGTACAGCGACTATTCGGAAGTACACCACTTTCCACCTTTCTGCCATTAGGATGATGACATAAAAATTGAATGAGTCCTAAATCCTTTTTACCTAGTCTTCGCAAAACTCGTCCATAGGGCTAACATGATCTCTGACATCCTCTTGTCGTTGGCGTTCAAGACGCATGCACAATCCCAAATATACTGAAGGTCATCCACGTGTACAACAATCCCCAATTCTATGATAATAAATATCTTTAGAATATCAGATCACATAGCATATCACATTTTGACATTCCATAACGAAATAATGCCTTCTAGAGTGCGTAGATTAAAATCGTCAAGATGGTGATAAGTCATATGAGTTTGTTCTCCTCGATGTGTCAACTTATAAACATAAACAGGAGCCCCAGCTTCCTGTATCATTTTGTTGGTGAAATCAACGTAGATGTTCATCTTCGAATCTGTAACAAACTATCATTACAAAATTTAACAATCAGCCTAGTGCAACAACGATTCTTTAAAGAATTATGAAGCTGCCCTTACCAGACTAAGAGCTTGGATTACTTGTTTTACGTCTGAATTGTTGACATCTTTGAAATAGTCATCAACAAGTCTGTTATAAATATGTGATCCATTCTTGTTGTCAGACATCAGCTCAGCGGAAATGGATGGTGCCATGTGTCTCAAAGTTGTAACATTGAATAAGTTACCCTGTTCGAACAAATCATTATCTTACAGAAAAAGAATTAGAATAATTTTTAATTGTCAATATGATGTTGTGCAAATTAAAGTAAAATTAATTGTTTTTACGGTATTACCAATCAATGCTTTGACATAATAATGTACCCCTTCATCTTTGTTTACTCCACTTATCACTGGCACGGTATTGATTCTGTGTTCGGCAAATAGCATACTGGGAAAATCGTCCAAGAACACAGGATCGCCAAATGTTTTGTCAACCACTGGCCAAAATCGAAATTGGTAACTACTGTTTTCATTCTATTTTAAGACCAAAATACATGTATGTCAATGCATAGTATTAAATCAAGAAATTCCATGGAACCAAGTTACCAAGACGCCATTCTTCATGATTTCAAATGCAGGTTTCTCCTTCAGACATTCAACCATCTTCACGGTGGAATCAGTCGTACAATTAAGGTTGTTGGACAAGTGCTTGGCCTGGTCCAAAGGATGCACCTGCAGGATCCTGTCACTCACAGCAGTACCGCTTTGGCAAATGGCACCAGAAAATAAGTCTGTAATTAAAATAATGGCAGTGAGTCAATTTTCCAATATGAATGTACAAAAATGAACCTGAAGATTTACCAAATCTATCATCTTTGGATGTACGTACTATAGAATGTTACCTGCAAGAATGTCCATTTAATATGTCCATTTCTACTCAACTTGTCTACTTGACACTTGTA
>JAQFYZ010002958.1:0-14919 GCA_034695085.1 Cylindroiulus punctatus | reverse complement strand
TCCCTGGTATGTAATTAAATACATACTACAATATTATACAGCTTCACCTTATAGTTTCTCAGTAATTTGCGATTATTAACTGTGATCACAGCAGTTTTAAGGGGTGTATCATTTTCACGTTGAGCCACTGTATATAGCATCAGAAGTTTAAAGGTGTCAGTTGGGATGTCAGAGGGTTGAGTAGGGGAGGATTTACGTCAGATAATGTCAGCTTATGCTTCTGACTGAGCACTTTATTATCTGCAATACCTTTAAATATACATGTAAATATTTGAAACATTAATGAACGTTTGAAAATTCAGTCTTAGCATGACGAGAAAGTGTACTTTTAAAAAATGCGTGTAATCTTCCAGCTTTTGGAGACCACGTGTAAAGGAAGATGAGGCGAATTAAATAATAATGCCACTGTGATTTGCATGCACAGTGCTGTTAAAATGCAATCTTTGCAGCAAAAAGTCTAGTTAAAACATAATTTAACATGTTTTAACAAAAATGCATTACATAAATTAACGCGCTTATTTTAGAATTATCACAGGTCAAGGGCATACATTACATGTATATAACACGTCTGTGATATTTACACTTGAAATATTTTACATGCCAATTTTTGCAACTTACGTATTTCAGATCCGGCCGGCTAGGTCTGTACATATTAGAAATGTCACATGTAATACTCATCTCTAAAGATTGCATGGAAACCCCCGATATAGATGCATCCATATACACCAACGGTTGATTGCAGGCTTGGCAATGAACCTCTCCTGACCAAATCAACTGCAACTTAGAATGTGGATTTTTCCGTGGTTCACTAAACAACTTTTGGTTGTGTCTACCTTATTAGCACTGTTGATGGCCCGAACATGAGCAAGTGTTACCAGAGGTCTGCCCGCTTCATTTCCAGCGATCTTATCTCTTTACTTAAGGTCAACATTAGCATCTACTATTGATGGCTAATGCTTTTGGGGATGGAAACCATGGCAAACGTTTAACTCGAGGTGATGCAGGTCACAGGTGGTATTGAATTTCGCATGCTTCGGAAGAAATTATGCACGTGGAATATAAATTAATTTTAATCGTATTCACGCATGCATAATGAAATTTGCTTTCATAAATCCACACATGTTTTATTACAGAAAACATGTTCTTGACAATCGTTTCACCGATATTTACTGCTTCACGATAAACAAGGAACACATTCGACGATTCTATGGTTGTTAGGTACTCCTACATGTATAATGGTTATGGAGCCCCACATGCATGCAATTCTCTAAGTGTCCATTCCAAATGGCGAAAATTTCACTTCACCATCCCCTAAAGCGATTGTTTTTGTCAATTCCAATAGGCCATTAGCGATACAACAACGAATATGTACTGCTCAAGAATAATGAACATTGCCATATTGCGCTTAACATTTGCTTGATCTTTTTGGCCCAGCGTGTGCATAAATTTACTCCACATAGATTTAGTATTCCAGGCAACAGGCAAGGGGGTGGACCAACGAATAGCTGCTAACGTCTTACCCCTTTCAACAAAATGTTTTTCTTCTACATGTATATGGCAACTGGTCGAATGGTGCAAAAAGCAGCGAGAAGTGAGCAAAGTGATGCGGCATGTTTTCTCCAACTAAAAATTCAATTTGGGATTGATGATTTATAAGAAGTTTCGCCCAGTCGCCGCATGGCGTCCTTCACTTGGTGTCTCCGTAAAAACCATGATTGATCGGTGCCCTTTGACTTAGCGTTTGGCAAACTGGACACGCCAAGCAACACCCCGGTGCAAAGAATAACACTTGAATAAATGGGTATATACAAGTATATAAACAGGCACATGCAGACTGCAAGTTTGAAAAGAAAAAACATGCTTTAAGCTCATCTTTGGCTTTCGTGAAGGAATTCCTTAATCGATCATTTCTATAACCAAGTAAAGCACTGTACATCAGCACATGTAGACCAAACATCTACTGTACATGTACTGCATACTGGATTTAGGACGTTATAAATCACGCATTCTTTGTTTATACCCCAAAAGTAAGAGAATGCACGGGAGGTAAAAGTTAAATATAGCCATGTATGGGGTTATGTGCATGCCATATAATATTACCATGTCCTTCCAAACTTAATATCCTGGACTTACCTAACCCATAAATACTACAGTAGCAATAAGGACTCAAGTCCATTTATATCAAACTGCGGACTTACAGTATGTTTTTACTACACTAAATGAACCCTTCATATGGAGTTTATATAGAACAGCAAAAAGCTCAAAATAATCCACCTTCAACACACCCCACAATACCATCCCAATCAAACCTCAGTGCACCTCTAACAACAACTTAACAATCAGTAATAAGGGCATGTGCTCTTAGAGCATTTCTCTCTTCATTTTCTATTACCATGTCCTTGTAGCAAGTTGTATTAGCCATTTTCTGTATGTCATGTTGAAGATTATATGCTGTATGCTATTGTATATGGCCTTATAACTGCCATCAAGGGAACTTTGAAAAAAGCCATATATACTGTAACTACATGTACTGTATATGCATGATCACACATAAAAGATGTTTTAGATTAATCAATACATGGAACCATTTATGGCACCTAATACAGTAGCATCAGCCAGACATTTATAATATCAACAATGATAGACTACTTATCGATTCAACAGGTCAAAATATTCACTTCTTAATCATATCAATATAATTCATTTATGACGGCGATTAATTTTTTTGTTTTGTGCTCAAGTTTATTGCTGCGAAGATCTCTTTGCCTAATTAAATACATGTATTCATCTATTCATACATGTACATGCCTGTAAGGATGAACATACATGTATGTATATGAACAGAATACTTAACCATAATACTGTAAAGGCATGCATGATCATATCTGCAAATAATGTATGTGCCCATGTGGTTTATATTGTTATATTTCCATATATCCATAGCGGTAATATTAATAATATATGTAAGATTAATAAAATTATTACTAAAACGATATAATCGCTTCTGTGGATCACTCCCAATAAGCATTTGGCCATATATGGATATGCGATGACTTATCCTCGTGGGCCCATTTGTGACCAATTTCTGCTATAAGTTTCCATGAAAACATCATTGTACATGTAGGTTCATATGCGACCGCCAATAAGCTTATATACTTATCCCGCTAGGGTGTTCTCGTGAAAGATCTGGCAGTAAAATTGAATCCCTCATTAGTTTTCTTCTTCCTAATTATTTTACTCTGCGTTGCCCGTCAAGGGATAAGTTCATTCCTAAACAGAAGCGGATTCAGAAGTCACCTCAAGATGCAGAAAAGGATAAGGTGTGGTCCACGGGGTGCCACTGTGAGTGAAGGACTTGTGTGCAATCACTGCTCTGACTATATGCGGATTAGTTCGAATTTACATATAAATTGCACTGAATGATATGTGTTTTGCTGTGAAATACAAATGAATTATTAACGGTGGCAGCGACGAAATCTGAGCGTGAATCATTGTTGACGAAACTTACTCGCAATCCTATCATGTATAGGAAAAATAATTGAGTTCATCCCTTTGAACGAATTCGTGCATTATATGCTACTTGAAAACGAACATAAGCTTACATGTATACCGACCCATAACCCGTGCTCCGAGGGAAGATAAGTGAAATTTCACCAGCAGGAAGCAGTGAAGAGTGGATGATCTCAAAATGTATTCCGAGAACAAGAGTGGGTCACGCACTTTGAAATGAAAATCAAATTCGAAACCCTACATGTAAATGGAATGGAAATTAAACACATAATTCTATTTTACATGTTGGTCGTGACGAAAGAAATGTTATTCTTACTAAAAATGCAAAACACCTAGCCTTACATACCTTTTCGAAAGGGTTCATTTAGGTTGGTTTGAAAACAGGGTTCCACCTGACCTGAAAAGCTGGGAAAATTGGAATTTTCCGGGAAATTTAAGTGTTGATGCAATCACGGAAAACTCAGGGGATATGTCTTGAAAAATTCAATTCATTTCAACGGAATTCAATTGAATTTCTCATGTTACCAGGTACATGTAGTAAATTACAAATATTTGTTAACACACTCATTCAGCTCGGTATCTACATGTACAGAATAAAGAAATTTTCTTTTCATGAGCATATCACGATTATATGAAAATCTTACTTGAAATTCTTTTAAGTGCTTCAAGATATTCAAAGTAGGAATATTAATATTTAACTGAAATTGTTACACCGCCACGTGCTGTTTGCTGATAAATTTGTGTATTTCTTCTCCAACTTATACAGTATATGATCAATAAATCGAACACTCGATCCTTACCCATGCACGTTATATTTGTTGCATTTTTAGTGGTCAGATTGGTCAGGAAAATGATCGACACATTTAGTTGAAAATTTTATTTTCATGGAAAACTGCTGAAATTTTGCATTAGCAAGCCACATTACTATCAATATTTGATACAGAAACGAATGTGGTCATGTGAACAATGGTTTGATAATCAATTCCATACCAAATGCCAAAATACAACATGTATTTCAATATACTCTGATTGAAAGCCATGCATTTGGCCCAAAGGACTTGAATGCCCAAAGGCCAAAATGGCATCTGGCGAAAGGAGATTTCGTTTTTCAAGCACACGAAGTATCCATCGAGTCACGTGTGACAGATTCCAGACAAATGCTGATGCTGAAGAGCTTCTTGTCAATAATCCTCAGCAGTGAGGAGACCACACCTGTCCCCGCCTAATCTGCTATATGCAAAATAGAATTTTTGGTGATTCAGGCAAAGGGCAATAAAACGAGCCATGGATACTTGTTTACCTAGCGCAGTTTTTTGAAAATTACAGATTAGTTGCTTTTAAAGGATCGCAAATGGCCACGGCATAAAACCCACACGCGCACGTTTGCTACTTTGGAAGGGATGAATTTTTCACATGGCAATCTATAAAATAGACAGGGATAAAGATGGGTTGGCTGTGGCCAAACTGGAGGGGGTTTAAGTCACAAAGAGTGGGGGGACGCGAAATAGAGGTTAAACCAATTACATTTTTGACTCAGGCATACACCCTGGTGATCCTCTCCATATATCACACTAAGCCCTGGCCCATTTCTTCAATTTTTGAGGCTAAATCCCTTTACTTGGGTAATAACAAAATAAGCATCGCCTTTTTTTCTGACGCCCTTTGCAGGGGATCCATCCCCGGTCACTTGAAGGGGGTTCGGGAGCTCACCACACGCTTAATTACCCCTAAGATTACTTTTTGCAACATCAGCACTTCATGGGCTTTAGAGTCTCGGTGGGGGGTATTGGAGTTCTCGCCGTTGAAACTTGCCAGTTTGGGGCTGGACAGACATGCTAAAGCAAATATTTAGCTCCAATTTGTGGTCGACGGTAATTTTAAATGCCCCCTTGAAATGGCGATCATGCGTGAAATCGACAGCCACGTCCCAATCGTGACAGACAGTAGAAATTATGACGAATTTAAATCACTGGTGACGTTGTATGCGGTAACGTTGGTAACGTAAGGGCGATAAATATGATCGTAAATTCCGCGTACATTCAACATGATTATAGAGATAAGACTGAGAACTAATGCGACAAAGTCTACCTCCTCGCAAGTTTTTCAAGAAACAGGGATATCTCATCAGGCCTCATACCTACAGGTCCCTGAAGTTGTTTTCCAAGAAGACGAAGAAATCAATCGGTCATAAAAGATTGGAGATAAGAGCCTGGCAAAATTTGAAACTACATGTACATGTGTAAATTTTAAGTCTGTAGTCATTTTTCGTGAAGCGGACACTTTGAGATCATGAACCTTATTTTGCTAGACCAACTTAGAGCTTGAAGTTTTGTTTCTAATTATTTATTAAAACCATGCAACATTTAACCGAAATCAAAAAGAAACTATATGTGGCGTTTAAACTTGTTTGTGAAATGTACTGGCCTTACTTGTTCCGAACTAATTGGAGTATTTTGTTTATGATTTCACAAACAATTGTGCCTGCTAAAAAACACATGCTTTCAATATTTTGAAAATAAAAAATATGGGGAATCGTAATACACAATGGGAATATTGAGATAATTGCGTTCATCCATTGTATACAGACATGTACATGTATGTAGCTGACTGGCAAGATTCTGTGTGTCTTATAGTGTCCATCGCTTTTCTTGGAAATGATCTGATGGATTTCTGCCAAACTCTAACCTGCGTGATCTAAACCTAATATTTGATTATTTGTTCACAAACTTGGTCATTTGTGGGTTGCTCATTTTTGACAGGCTCAAATGCCTTGCTGTCGTTCCAACCAATTTGTTTACTAATTTGTTTTCCCAAACTTGCAGAAATTGCATGTTACTTTGCATCTGTTACTCACGCTGTGATGACTCTTTCATGAGTAATATCCCTTTGCATTTTATTCAAATCAAAAACAAACTATGCAGTCAGAAACCACGCTGCTTTCAGAGTAGACCAATGGGTACTCATCACGCATAATCTCCGCCAAATTTAAAAGCAAAGGGGCCCAGAGTAAAAAACGACTAATTCGACAAATGTTTACCCAGCGTGGATACACGAACGTTCCAGCTGCTCCTTAAATGTAATAACTACAATAATTGCAGAACCGCTTAGTTCCCCCATCGAAACGATAAAAAGCACCGTGTCTGTAATCCATCTGTTGCTTTGGCTACAAGGGACTACAGCAAAAACATTGTTTCGAGATGTGTAAACATTTTTTGGGCCAATACAGTAATGTACATAAGGTTTTTCATCAGAAATGGAGTGGAAAACCGAGCAACTTTTTAGGGTGGTTTTTTTGCAGCACAATTTCCCTAGATAATTTGGCCTCCCCTCCTCAAACTTCAGTGCAGAGCAGCATCTTGAGTGACTTCACATTCAATATTCCACGGTTATTATTCATAGAAAAAACAGGGCCAGACTGGCAAGTAGGATTCCCTCTGATGGCGAAACCTGGCGATTTATGCCCTTTTCCCCAGCATTTTTTTCCCATGTTCTCCAACCAACCTCTGAATTTGGTATCTTGAGTGGTACCCTCAACTCCTCCAGTCCCATGCAGTGGCAACTGCGAACCCTAAGGAGTCGGCCTTTGTTAGACTTGACCGTGGATAATAAACGAACAAAGGCCTCATTCACTGGGTAATTCGACCTGGCTGGACATCTTTTCAGCCGGATTGTTATTTTATGGAGCGACTTTGTCTTGGGCAAAAACCTTCTGCAGCGTTTGCTGTTCTCCAGAAATTGAGGCTTTTATGTGGTGGAGGGCTCGCTGGGTCCAACATTGCCAAATTCTCCAGTTTCCATTTTTTCACCCTAGGGGAGGCTGGAGTTCCGGTCCCATCGCTCCCATCAACGACCTCTCGAAAAGGCAGGTGGCAAATGGAGATGCCAATCACGCGTAGATGCAATTAGTCGATTAGAAAATGGATTTATTAGCTACCTTTATCACCTCGTCGCATTAGAAATCGCTGAATTAACGCGGATCTCCACTTTAAACTTCTTCGGACCTGTTTTTTTGTTCTGTCCCCTGTGTTGCTGTGCCATCCAAGCAAGAATCAGAAGAAAAAGTGGCGTTAACAAAATTTCAGCGCCATCTTGCGCGAAGAGACGAAAACCAGGGACATGTGACACTTAATATCCCTTTGCCTGTCTTTAATGACACTCACTTCCGTTGCAAGTTTTCTCCTTGGAGCGCCCCTTTGCGTGAATACAGGCAGTGCATTACATACTGTATACGTAGGGGTGCGGCTGAATTCACTAGACGATTTAAATGTGGCGCTGCTTCAGCTATTTCATGAGATGGTCAGTCAAAACATGCCGATTTGTAGAGGAGTTCATGACACTTTGAGCATGTGTTGCAGTTGGAGTTACAGCAGTCGGTTTGGAAAATGTTGTAGATTAGCTTGTGATCCTTTTTGGATAAAGTCGTTCAGTTAAGTAACGTCGGTTCAGGATGGGTGGACTAGGATTAGTTAATCGACTAATTGTTTTTAAACGTACACCCTGTTTCATGCGAAGTTAAACAGCAAATAAAGGGACAAAAATGCATGTACATGTATACATTGTACACTGTGCAAGTGTACACTCGATCTTTAGCCATGCTCCGCATGTGCACAAAATGTACATGTATTTCACCCTTACGTGTCTAGCAGACGTGAATGACATCTGTCCTAGCTCTCGCAATTAACTATTTTTGGTTGTTTTTCTCCTAACCATTCCTAACCTAAACTAATCAAAAAAATTAAAATGCAAATTGTGACTTAGCCAACCCGTCAGGCAATCAGTGCCAGCCTCCGAGCCGTTAGGAGAAGCCCATTTGCTCTTCATCTACGATGTACATGTACATGCATTCTGAAGCAGGGGCAAAATTCTCAAGTACAGGCAAATAAAGTTTATAGCGTCCCATTGTTGGCATCTTATATACAGTACATTTAACGACGTGAACTAATAAAACCTGAATCTGCGATGTTACCACATGTATGTCATACATATGTCATATGTATTCCATTTAATAAATAATGTTTCAAAGTAAAAGAATGGGCGTTTTGTTATGTATTCATGCGTAACTCGGGCGTATGCGTGTAATCCAATATGTGCAAATTCTAGTTGCCAATTTGAAATATGTTCTGCACTCTCTGTATATTACCTGGCTATTGAGTTGCACGGCCGAGATTATTTGGGGGACTATCAATGGCTTCCATCTGACCCTGGCTAATTCGTAATGTAACCTTACCGGCTGCGTGATAAGGCCACCGTGATAGCGAAGTCTTGTCAACCTCTGATGGAGGCCTCCAGCTCCAATAGGCGACACCCTATAAATTAACACCAGGGGAAGGCATATACACCGTACCAAAGATCTGATTACACAAGTGACAATCACAATTTCACGCAGGCCCATGCCGCAAATACAGTCATCCCCACCTATTCTATTGCTGACAAAATATCCAGCTTCTGGGGGTTACCTCGCTGGGTGTCCAGCATGCAGACTGCATAGACCATCTGCCGTGCTGCCAGATAGATTTCACGTGTCATGAGAACAATCCTGGAGTAAAGTCAAGTTCAACCTTATTCTTATTTGTGGGTAATGGAGACAAATGTTATCGGGTTTCATTGTAGCACATCAAAATAAATCTCCCGATACGAAATTGCATGTCTTCAGCTGCGATGATACGAGTGCATAATTTGATGGAACAAGGAATTTCAGAGTTTAACAACAAAAAATGGGGGGAAAACTGACAGTGCGCCATCTGGAGATTTCATGAATTATACAACGCACATGCTCGTGCTTTTTCTCCTTTTCTACAGCAAATATGTTTGAACTGTAAGATGAGACTAAGTACACTTTGCCAGTTAATTGCCAATGCGTGTATTAGAATTGAGAATGCTTCGATTGAGATATCTTGTTAAAGACTGCCCTGTTATTATGTAAGTTAAACGGTCCGTTTTGCTTTACCTCTTGTTCCCAAATGATAGTGTTGGGGCTTCCCACATTAAACTATCATGACATCGTACCATTACACGATAGTGATTTTGTCATTTTGCTTTTATTGATTTTAAATAAGAAATTATAAACTATGCAGGTAACGAACTGTGTGTTAGCATGGCGCCCATCTGTCATGTTGACCTAACATGTATACGAATAACACCACGTTTAACACGTGCGTGTTAATAGGACCTTCGACACCTTTTCGCAATAAACATTTGGAAGGCAAAATAAAAGTTCAAATTTGCCTGTTCTGCGACGCGAGTAATTTTCGTCCGAAACCGTCCATGGTCTAATGTTGTAAAACTTCAATGGAACTACTGGTTTACCGCTAGAACCGAAAGCTATATTTAAGTATTTAAAACCAGCAGGTAGATTTATGGTTGGCAAATGGCACTGCTTAATTTCTATATGACCCGCAAGAACAGGGGGTATAAACCACCTAAGCCAGGTTGAGGTAAAGGGATATAAAGGAGCGATTACACCTGACCTTAATTCGTTGGACGTTGTAAGTCAAGGCTGAAGGAAACAATATATCTGTATTGAAATGCTCATTGTCAATTTGGAATACATGTATTTCAAGAAATCAAGAAGTTTGACACTCCCTGGACCTACCCAACGATACCCGATCCCAATCTCTTTCCTTAATGAATATGTCAAGATTAACACTGATCATGCTGATTCATCAAATCAGCAACCAATAGATTACATTTATATGGAGACTTTTAGCGACTATCTAGATAAGCCATGACTTGACTTGATCTGAGTTAGCTAATTAAAGTCAAGTCAAGGCAGATAAAACACGAATGACTAACTTAAATAAACGTGACTAAAAGTCTTCATTGCGCGCCAGCACATCACCTCGAATAACCGAATTTGCAGAAGAATAAACGGTACTTGTCCATTAACGGAACTACCTGTTTCGTTTGGTTAGGTTTTTTGAGCGTTTATACCTACCCTAACCTTACCTAACATAACCTAACCTAACCAAACCTAACCTAACCTAACCTAACCTAACCTAACCTACCCTAACATAATATGTAGTTCCGTTAATGGACAAGTACCGAATAAACTATATTTTATGAATGCAGCTGAAGTCAAAACGCACTTAACTTGCAACAGTTAATTACTCTTAGAGGAAGTGGGGTAGTTATAGTTGATTATAAACAAATTCACTTTTTAATGTGTTGAGGTCATAAACCATGCAAGTTAATTTAAGTTTTATGTCGTTACTCAGACTAAAAGCATCAGTTATTGCAATAGTAGAGCTAGCAGCTTCAGTTAGCTAAGCTTCACAGTTGGCACAAGCAATTTTGAATCAGAATATTTAAATTTGGCGTGTGTGTCACAGTAATTTTGGACGCTCTCTTTTATGACGTGTGCCTATTTTATGAATTTACCTACATGTACTACATTGCACAGAATTTGGATTATATTATATTATATTATACCAAACTCGAAATAGGGTATGTTATGTTGGTATGTTGACGTCCCCCTACTCCCCCAGCACATTTACCACAAAACATTTACATTTCAACCCATACGTGTTTGTATAAAATAATGATAATGTATGCCCAGAGCTGTCGTAATTTACCCTATTTGTTATTCTCTAAACTTGCATGACTGCGGCTGGAAAATTTGAACAATTATAGTGAAATTATCTTTTTTGGCTGTAATTTCATTAGAATTGCTTGTTTTTCTCTAGGTTTTGTGCTTTTTTAACCTAATTAAACTGAACTAACTTACAAATTGAATTTATGTTTAACTGCCCAACCGCAAAGCAATCACTGCCAACCTACAAGCCGTTAGGAGATGACCACTTCTTGATAGTGTCCATGGCGGAGCATAGTGTCATATCTAGTGCTGACCTAAGTTTAAATACATTCAATCTTTACCAAACTATCATAAAGATTTAGAGTCGTTAATGTAAAATCACGCAACTTTATTTTAAGTTGATCCCCGACTACATGTGCATCCAGATGACCCAGAAAAAATTCCATTCTCATTAATTGTTACAAACTTCCATAAGATGGGTTAGCTTCGAATCAGCAATCGTTGCAAAGCGGGTTTCTGTTTAATAAATACAGGTGCACAAACATAAAAACAAAACGTGACCCGAAATAATGAGCTATGAAAATTATTACATGGAAATATAAATTTACTTGTTTGCCCACAGGTGAATTTATAAGAAGCACGTGGATAGGAAGCCACCGAAAGTGTTATTTTAGAAAGGCATTTTGTTTGTGTAAGCGTAGACACAGCAAGCGTGGTTATTTTTTCTGTCAAGCAAACAATTCTATGAATAGACTAAAGCTGCTAAAAATGGGATCACAATATCAGCACTGGGAAGCAGTACGCACAAAGATCAACTTTCCCAACAATAAACCAGCTTATTAATCACGAAAATAAACGCTGAACAGGTTGTCTGTCCCCTTCAAGGAAGAGCCGCTAGAAAGGTATCTGCATTTTACGCTAATAAATCTAAAAACATGCTCATTACACTCAGACTTTCTGCATGCATTTTTAATTAATGATCAGAAAAAATATCACTGCACAAAAAATGTGCGAAAGTGATCCATCCCAGTCGAATTTCGGAGGGTAAAAACCTGGCTGAATTGGGGGTAAACGACCATATCGTAAAAATAATAACATAAGGCTGTATAAACAGGTCCCGGACATCAATTAATTCTATTTGGGAATTTTAATGGAACTACCGTATGGGTGCTCTCAAATTCGCTCCAAATAAATAAAAAACGCCGCCGATAATAAAACGCACTATTGTATCACTACATTCCCTTCAGAACGGGTTAATGCATCGTGGGCTCATGCGTGTAATTCAAGATTACGTGTAATTCAGTTGTTACATTATCCGCCACACTATTGGCCCCCAATTACGTCAGGCAAAAATTTAACCTAATCTAATTTTTATTGTTATTTAACACGAGAGAACCTGTTCTCCTAACACTGGTGTCTTTAATCTGTTCCATTTTGGGTATCACCTCTCCTCCACCCTTGCACTCTCGCCAAGAAGACTGGCTATTTTGGAACCAGGAGCCGTACATTTCCAGTTCAAACATATCAACACAATACACTGGCCTACTAAAACATGCCCAGACAATAGAACGGAAAAAATGGGTTTAGGCGCGGGTGGCCATTGCTGCTAACACACATAGATTAGTAGCTGTGCCAAGGTGCCAGGTGGGATGGATGGAGTTTTTGCACAGAAAATGGGAGCATCAGAATTACATCGATAATTCAAGGGTGGGGTTGGCAAAAAAAAAAAGAAATATTTCAGACTGAGACATGGTTGTAGCTGCTTACGCAATCCTCATGCATGTTTGGGTCTAGTTTACCCTGGAAATGTCTTGTCGTTGACATTTGCGTCCTAATCGTTCGATTATGGAGATTAGGATAGTACCTTCAGGGCTGCATAAAAGTCATATTACATAAATGAAAAGTGTGGTAGTTCTAGCACTGATCAAATCAACGTATAATGTTCCCTGGTGATAACATTTGTCAAATTGGATACGGCAACCCACTGTCAGTTGGAAGAACTTTCGCTGAGTGTACCAATATCTTTTTGAAATGCAAAAACATTGCAGTTTACTGGCAGTGGAAATGCATGAAAAAATGGATAAGTGAACATTTGAAAAAGATGGAAAGAGGAAAGAACTAGTAAACCGAGTCATATCATAATACAAAACGCCAGCACTTTGCTAATTCTTTCCGAAAAATTATTTCCAAACTCGTCACGTGGTATCTGCACTGCATTCACGCGTCTCAAAGCCGGTCAAAAATTCTTTTAAGATACAAAATGGGTGCAAATTAGTTTTGTAATTACGAAAACCACCATGTAAATCTAGCTCATTTTTCTTGGTGTTCCGTTGGGATATCACTGGATTGATGATAAAAATAGTGCAAATTTAAATTTTTAACATTTCATCCACCAATTTTGCATGATGGAAAGGCCTTCGAAAAAATACGTTTGAAATAACGTTTGATGCCTAGGTTTCTAACACACCTATGTATTCAATTTACTCTTTATGTACAGCCTGCTTTTGCGAATGTTACTTAAACCATATCAAAACCGCAAACAACAGGCGTTGTTCAGCGTTCTTTCCCTTACTATTTCCAATTTAAAAATATTTTGTACATCACTGGTAGATGGCATCGAGTGTCATGCATTCATGTTGAAGAATCAATAGATTGAAACATTTGGTATACTGTTGCGCACCACTTTACTCTGTTTGCCATCCTCATGTTCAGTAGACAAAGAAATTGCATTAGGTCAGTGTACACTGACTTGAGTGTTCAAATGGTAAGTTACGGTTCTTTGTAAACAGCGTTGCTAATAATTGTGATAGCCTCCGAGATGAGTTTTCAGAACCTTACTCTGTGCATTCTTCGAGCTTGTCAACGTTCTCTTTATGAAAGTCTGATCAGACAGTTCTTCGAAAGTTAGGAAAGAGACACTTATTGTGGATTCTTTAAATCCTCTTTTTCTTATGTTTTACCTCTTGGGTTTTCATTTTATCCACTTCACGTTAAACCCAACCTGTTTTAGCGAGCCATTTACATAATTGCCGTGGTCATAATGGTTTGGGACCCTACAATGGCATACAATTTTTGTCGTACTATGCGGACATAAAAACACAATGTAAGAATTGCACTTCATAAATGGTAAATTCGAAATTTGACATTCTTTGCCGATGAAATTCATCTAATTTGTTCAGTTATCACAAAATTCATACATGTTAACAACATTGTTGGTCGTCCTTCTTACTCGGTCTTAGACACGATATTCCTATAATCAACTTTTCTTTTATGCATGGATGGTTTCTGAAGCGCCCCTGTGGTGGGGTAGCCAGAATGGTAATGGAGCATCGTGTAACGATGTTTGTGTTTAATTTAGAATAAAGTATATGTGTAATCAAAAATATTCGCTGAATTATTGACAAAATTTTAGCCAAGTATTTTTAAAGGATAACCCATCCTACAACCCAATCTGTTTACAATGACATGTTGAAGCGTTAGGGAACACAACGAAATAATTCCTTCAGTAGTAATAAAATTGAATAACAATTTTAAAAATGTATATTAGATTACCCGGATATACAGTAAAACTGTACTTCGGAATGTGATCTATTCAAATGGGTGTAAAATATGTTTACATGTATTTTAACCCTACTTGTGTAGTACACAAGAATGACACGTTATCTTTTTTGTTCTTTGATTTTTTGTGTTATGAACTTATCATTACTTAAGGCTGATCGAAAGGGCCATTGAAAATGCGCGGTAATTTTCGGACACCCTGCATAATATTTCCACTATGCAAAACCATGCAAAATTTGTTCAGTATTTTTGCTTTAATAAATAAATAAAGACGCTCAAAATCCTGCCTACCTTGTAGAATGTGTCGTCCACTAGTGCAA
>JAQFYZ010002957.1:0-14920 GCA_034695085.1 Cylindroiulus punctatus | reverse complement strand
GGAATCCCTAATCGATAAGCGACACCTCTCTGATTGGCTGTCCTTCAGTTCCATCAGTTCGTATTTCTACTATAGTAGAACGTCATGAACTTTTCACCTTAAGTACAGGCACGTCTATGCAAAGCCATAAAAGTTTGAGAAAATTTACACCGTAAATTTCACAAAAAGTTCACGAAAATTTTACAGTATTAACCTCCTTAAGGCAGGGTATATAAAATTTAATCCATGCAATTACCCAAGTTCTTACCCATGTTCTAAATTTTTAGTTATTATTGGTGGTCACATGCTGTATACTGGTGCATGGTGTCATCTCCAGGACAATACCCGTCAACAAGACACACTGCACATGTAGTTTTTAGTAAACATCATGTAAAACCTCAGTTAAACATCACAAGTACTGCGATTAGAATCGACGAAGAATGCATGGTCAACATCGAAAAACTTAAGAAAACTGCTTCTAACCAGCCATGGCTTCTTCAGGTCCCCATCAACTGTGGCTTCACCTTACACGACCTCCAGAAGGCATCAGCATGATCAGAAAAGTCATCAAGAGGAAATTATTGCTCAACTTGATGGTAAATATTTATACTGTGGATGTCACTTTGGAAGATGTTATCCAAATGACAGACGATAGCCAGGGAGACCAACAAGTCATTGAAGTCAGTTCCATCAGTGGTGAGAACCAGCACTGCCTGGTTTGAACACCACCATGCACTTGCCAACAGTTGTTGACGATGTCACCTTGTTGGACAGTCAACCCAATGACCACCAAAAGTTTGTAGATGTTATCCAGATGAAAGGCGGGCATGGCAGGATGTCAGACAGGAGAACATTATCACTAGTCGATAGCTGATGACAATGTGACCTTGCTGGACAGTCAACCCTTCCAATGGCGGCCAATTATGACAGATTCGATTTACTGCCATTGATGCAGCAGGTTTTCAGGCAACCCCATAAATTCCGCCATGGTACCACTAAGCCAAACATGACCAATTTCTTCAGAGGAATGCACCTAAACAGGCCGTTAACTTTAACGTGGCCAGGAATGCGTTAGTCACCGAGTCGTGCATCAGGACCACAACTCAAAAACACCGACTCTGCAGGTATCAACATAACGACCCTGATAAGGGGCCGCTATGCCCCCGACCCTGATAACCCTCAAAATAACCTCCTTAATTAGGGAGATTATGCACATATGCAAAAAACAGGGCCGGATTTGGTTATCATTTTCGCCAAAAATGTCCGTTTTGTAATCGGTTAACCACCTTTTGGGTGCGCATTTTTTTGCAAGAATTTTAGGAACGAGTGCATGCCCCCCATGAAAATAAAAGCATAATAATTTTTTGTATAATAATTTTAAGCTATTAATTTTTTGCACCAAAATGAATTGCCTCGAATTCAAAACATAGGCACTAATTAGGCATGTACTTTGTATTAATGTAGGTACAATGTATATAAAATCCTCCTCCGATGTCAGGGTGGAAACTAATTCAGATCCATGACGTCATGAGTGTTCAGTAGCCGTATGAAACAGCTTTTTTTTTGGAAGTAAAAGATAACTGACTTTTCCAAAAATAGCTATTTGAACAGATTTTCGTGTAATTCATCATCTTAAAATAGCAAAAAAAAATGTGCAAATCGTAGCCAAAATGTATTCCTCAATTGCTGTAAGAAAGGTTCACTAATCCTTTATTTAAAATAGACCTTCTTGGAACCTTTATGTAAAATAAAGGAAACATGGCACCTGATCATTTTAAAATGGTTAAAAATGTGAAAATCGCCCATTAAAATTAAGCAAAATTGTGAGCACCCCCTACAATGCTGTCGCGATCCCTTCGCTGCTCATGCTTCCTGTCCACCTGTATTTTTTTTTGTCTAATTTTGGACTTAATTTCTTTTTCTTAATTTTCTCCTAAGGCAAAAATTACAGAAAATTAAGTGAAATTTATAAGGGATAATCGGGCCAATCATATCGCAGCATTAAAAAAATTAGAAAATTAGGGCGGAGCTACAACCAGTGTTCCCAGATACAGTGATACTGCTTGCATTTACCGGGGATTTTTTGGTGGCGCTTTTGCCAATAGACATCTTTCCCCGCACTTTCTTCCCCCTTGGTGGCGCTGATCATACTTCAAAAAATTAAGAGATTGGCATGTGAGTAGTGTCGGAAAATGGTTAACATTTCATTCCTAAGCCAATCTTTCGATTGTGAAAGTAGCGGGATTCTCGGCAACAACTAGCAGTGCTATAGCCGTGGAAAACATGTCCAATTGCCAAACTGATATAATGTCATATATCTCTTTTTCTTTATTTATTCAATTTATATTACTGTCTTTAATTTATTCTATTGTTATGCAATATGGACATAAGCGATAACAAATTACAAATGACAGTTACAAAGAGAACTTTAGACCAAAATTAAGCCACAAAAATTACAAGTGGACAGGAATCATCAGGTTCTCCACAGCAGGGGCGGATCCAGCTTTTTTTTCAAACGGGGTCCGTCACCAAAATTCGACCATTACATAATCGAAACGGTAATTTTTGACATGACATGACCTCTTTTTAAGTCTGCAGTGAGCACATGTATGTACATGTGTATGGATGCCCAAATATACATGTTTAAAAAAATATTTGCAAAAACTAGTACATTTTTGCATTTCTTTTAAAACATTTTTCAAAAGCTGTTCATTTTTGGCAAAAAATTTTGCAAAACCAGCTCACTTTTTTACATGTGATTGCAAAATTATTGCAAAAGGCAGCTTTTGCTACTTTGCCGACTTTTTGCATTTTTTTGCAAAAATTTTGCAAAACCAGTTTACTTTTTGGATTTTTTTTGCAAAAATTTTGCGAAACCAGTTTACTTTTTTGCATTTGTTTTGCAAAACATTTGCAAATTCAGTTCACTTTTTTGCAAAATTTTTCGATTTATTAACCATTCTATCTAGTATCAGCTTTTATTTTTTGGTTCCAATCTATCTAGTGTAAATTTTCTATTTTTGCCAAACGGGGTCCTGACCCCTGGAACCCCACCCTGGATCCGCCACTGCACAGTGTCATCCAATTCCTGCTGAGCTGACTAAGGGTGTCATTTCTTGACTTCTGTATAAATACATTTGTTAAATTTTCCTGACTTAATTAAAAATGAATTCATCTTCCCTGACTTGTCCAATGTTTTCCAGGTCTGGGGAACCCTGTTATAATGACCTTGTCTTGGATTGCCTTAAGGGCACCATACTGACTTGCAGTGAAACAAACAAATTGAAATGACCTCTTCTAGGGTGACGGTCATCAAGTTTACGGCGCTTCGAGGGGCAGACGTTCACAAGAAACGTTCACCCAACGTTTACCGTGCATGGGAAAAACCCTTGTGTTCCCCAAATTAGGCGAGTCACGTTCGCCAGAGGACGTC
Organism: Cylindroiulus punctatus; assembly: GCA_034695085.1. NCBI lineage: Eukaryota > Metazoa > Arthropoda > Diplopoda > Julida > Julidae > Cylindroiulus > Cylindroiulus punctatus. Next base: position 11,508 of record JAQFYZ010002957.1, on the reverse strand, counting down.
GCAAATTTGGAGTGCTTGGCACGTCCTCAAAGGGATGAGCCCTGGGCCCCAGTCAGGTGTTTTGGTGTTTTTGGACTCATCATCAACAGGAAATTCGTCATCGGGCCGTTGTTCCGGTGACGTCACCTGGGCTTCCGGGAACCTTGGTTCTTGAAAAGGAATGACCGGAGGACGCCCAAGATGGCGCCAAGGTGAGGTGCATCACTGGCAAATCAAGGTTGTGGCGCTTCGACTTTGTCGGGGCCACCGGTAGCCTTGGGATGAATTTGAGGCATGTTTCTTTGTTGGTTATTAAAAATATCTAACAAAGAAATAATTCTAGAAACATGCTTCAAGAAAGCCATGGCCATCACGGTGGACAAGGAGGACTCAAAGCAATGAAGAAGGAACCTGTAAATGAGCCCTGTGCAAGTAATTAAAGGGTTCCCACAACCTGGAAAGTCTGGTAATTTATAAAATTGGTCCTGCAAGTTTTCGGACCAAAACTATGCTGACAAAATCTTGTCATGAACTTGTTAAACCTTTCTTTAAAAACATGAAAAATAAACAAATTAGTGCTATATTTAACTAGGAAATTAAAATTGAAATTGAAACCACTCTCCAAGTATCAATCCAAAGTGCTGATGCTTCCTGTTCACTTGTAATTGTTTGGCTTAATTTTTGGATTAAGTTGGCTTTCTTAATTTCCGACCCTATCCACATGCCCATCTCTTAATTTTCTTAAGTATGATCAGCGCCACTAAGGGGAAGTAAGTGCAGGAAAAGATGTCAATTGGCAAAAGCGCCGCAGGAAAATCCCCAGTACACTCATGCAGTATCTGGCAACACTGCCATGGCTTTTGCTCCGCCCTTATTTTCTTAATTTTTTTAATGCTGCAGCGATATGATTGGTCTGAAGTAGAACAGAGCTCTACTGTTCTAATTTTCTATAAATTTTTGCCTTAAGAGAAAGTTAAGAAAAATTAACCCGAAAATTAGACAAAAATTACAAGTGGACAGTTAATCCTGTGAATTAACTGGGAAATTTCAATTTGACATGATGGCCAGATGCTGGGGACAATTTAAGCTGGTTATTGTTAACACATCATGGATGCACTTAATTTTTAAATTGTGATACCCACTATTTACGTCATCATGACAAGTCACTCATGTCATTGATTTGCTTACTGAACCTTGGGATCCGTTGCCAAGGCCCTTGGTCAACGATTAGTTTTATGTAAATCACAACTAACGCATTGACGTCACGTCAAATCACCTTTGTCAGCTTTGACAAGTGTTGACAAGCTCGAGATAGCAGCGCATCAAAGCGGTATCAAATTTGAAAATCACCTCAAAGATAATGCAAATCCTTGTTGAAATTAAATGCTTGCCCAAGGGTTACATTTTATAAACTGATAAATCCTGCTATCAGTATGTTAGCATACATGCACCTGTCCACTTGGAATTTTTTGGCTTAATTTTGGTCTTGAGTTGGCTTTCTTAATTTTCCGACCCTACCCACATGCAATCTCTTAATTTTCGTAAGTATGGTCAGTGCCTGCTATTGGCAAAAGCGCCGCTGGAAAATCCCCAGTGCAGTATCCCTGGCAACACTGGCTGTAGCTCCGCCCAAATTTTCTTAATTTTTTTAAATGCTGCGATATGATTGGTGTAAAGTAGAACACGCCCTACTTCTAATTTTCATCTAGTTTTCTATAAGTTTTGACTTTCAGAGAAAATTAAGAAAAAAAAACTCTAAAATTAGACAAACATTACAATTGGACAGTAAGCATTACACCAAGTGCATACAGTCTGCCATTGGGTGGTGACATGTTGCAAAATGGCCAGATGTTTTCCTTCATACCAAGCAACCTTGGGGGTGTGGTCTGTCTGGGTTTGCTAAAACCAGATACAGCATATACAGGACGACACGTGCTCATCTCATGTCTTGAATCAGACCTGTCAGAAATACTTTATTAGGGATTAACCTAATTCAAGTATAGTTAGGTTAACAAGTTTACATGCTCTTACTTAGAGTTTGAGGTATGTACATCCAAGTCTGCATGTAAACAGTAAATATTTATCAATCATAGGCCAGAGAAAAGTGGTAAATACTGCTAAATGCAATTCTTTAACAGAGTATGATGTTCACAAACTGTAATTTATCCTTAATTTATTCTCAAGCCACTCTTATTGATGCAATCATTACAATGTACTTAACACTCAAAACATTACTTAAAACTAAAGTCTTTGCCATTCACGCGTAGTTTTCCAGATCTGGACCATTTGTAATTTCCGGAACCAAGATGGCTGCCAGGAAGAACTTTGAACATAGGAATGCCCCCATGGCGGCCATCTTGGAATAGCGGATACGTTTTTCCAAGAAAATGCAGAATTAGGGCAATTTCTCGAATGCACAACTGAATACTTCACACTTCATGGTAGCCATAAATAATCGACAAATATACTAAGGATGTCACGATCTAAAACCGCCATTTTTTGTCGAAAAAAGGGTTTTTCTCAAGGGAACTGGTTACATAAAACGACATTTCCGTGTTTTGGTCACACCTCAATTAAGGTACGTGGAAGACATTCCTTTTAATTTAACAATTTGTATTCCTGATGCACAACTTGCACAACGCTACCATTGTTCGAGTCCACGGCTCGCTGGTTGCGTTTTGCATGTGACATTTTGAAAGTGGTTTTAACTGAAAAATCCAAGATGGCGGCCATTTTGCGGTGTCCATGTCAGACTTGTGCAGTCGCATCTGCTTTTTGCAGGGTCATTTTTTGTACCATGACAGATGGAAAATCCCCAGCCAAAACTCGTCACGTAAATTCGACATGTAAATCCATTCAAATGACGTCAATATTGCACGTGAACACATTGCACATACCACACAAACGCCATTTTGCACTAATTGGGATAAGGGATGAAATACACAATGGTTATTGAGGACCATAGAAGGGTCATTTTAAGTCATTTTTCTGACTTATCCATACCTTATCTGACCGACACATGTTATCATGCATGACTTCTATGATAGAAACATGAAATCATGCATTACTTCCATGATAGAAACGGGACATCATTCAAGACTTCTATGATAGAAACATGACATCGTGTATGACTTCCATGATAGAAACATGACATGTACGATTTCTATAATGCAAACATGACATCCTGCTTGACTTCTATGATAGAAAGATGACATCACGTTGCCTAGTATGATACAAACATGACATCACGTATGACTTCGATGATAGAAACATCACATCATGCATGACTTATGACAAACAAGATGACGCATGGACGTCTTTCGAGCAAAAAAGATCACGGCATCATGAATGACTGACCATAACATGACGTCATCGTCTGAAAGATGACCCCATGCATGACTTCTGACCGAAAGCCTACCGTAGTTCATGCTGAAGCAGGGACCGAAAAATGACATCGTGCATGACATCAATAATCTCAAGATGAGACCATGCATGACTTCTGACCGATACATGACGTCATGTATGGCTTCCATGATAGAAACATGACATCATGCATGACTACGACCGGAAGTCGAGGTCATCTAATCGCAACATGACGTCATACAGTACATGTATGAACTCCTACATTGCATTTTCTGTGTTTCATGTCCTGATATCACTGCACAACAATGATGCCACACCCAAAGTGTGACGTCAAGTCGTTCCAGAAAACTACTACAAACGACCTTATGTCATCCCACCTTGCCTCTTTATTAAAGGAATACCGGAAGTGGAAAGGTCAAGCGCGCCAACAATGAGTAACCGTTGACCATGTGCGTGCTGGTGACGCCACGTATAACAAAAATGGAAACTATTATCCAAGATGACGCCATTGTGTGACCGTTATTGTGCGGTGATACATGGTAATTAAACTTGATGCCAAAAATGACTTCACACATATTCTTGACCTCGAGATTTGAAGAAAAGAACCAAATTGAACAGCGAACCCATGAAAGGTCATTTCAATTTCAAGACATGAATATAGAAAGAAAAGATGAACTATAGCTGCAGTGTGATGGCGTTGATGGCAAATTTTGACCTTGCCTGGGCTTCAACTAATTCTAACTTGTAAATTTTGTCTAAGTTTGGAGTTATTTTTTTCTTAAATTTCTCTAAAAATAATTATAGAAAATTAGAAGAAAATTATGAGTTCTGTTCTACTTTAGACCAATAATATGGCAGCATTAAAAAATGAATAAAATTAGGGCGGAGCTACAGCCAGAGTTGTCAGAGAGTGCATGAATTTACTGGGGATTTTCTGGCGGCGCTTCTGCAAATGGACATCTTGTCCTGCACTTTCTTCCCCATTGGTGGCGCTGATCATACTTAAGAAAAGTAGGCGATTGGCATGTGGGTAGGGTCGGAAAATTAGGAAAGCCGACTTAAGACAAAAATTACAAGTGGACAGGAAGCATAAAAGCTAGTTCCTCATTTTTTTTTCAAATTTGTCACAAAACGAAAAATGGGAACATAGTGACAAGTTACACCTGAGTACATTTGTCCTGATTTATCTGTCGATTGTTTTGAATGGTGTTGTTCCAAGGTTATAACTTTCCCTTTTTTCATGAATCATTCTGACTGGCACCAAACTTTCCTCTCGAGATTTTCAATTTGCTGCATCATCCTCAAAAAACACTTTAAAATCGGTTTCCCAAAATCGGATTCCCAAGATGGCCGTTGTGTCACGCTGGGCCAATCTTAGCCATTGGGGGTCCATTTTGTACTAATTTTGTACCTACTTTCCCTCCAGACAACAATTGTAAGTGCCTCATCCTTCAGTTAGAGGACGTACCTAACCATAAATTCAGTTGAAACAAGTTGTTTCATTAAAAGACTTCACTTAATGTGCTTCCATGAAGCCTTTCAAGGTTTGGACCCTTATGGTATCCCTGGTGGAAAGATCAGTGCAAGTCAGTATAAAGTTCGTTGTGAATCTTGTGATATCAGTACAGATATACTGATCTTTGACGGTATAAGTACAGATTTTACTAATATAAGTGTGGTTATACTGACAAACAGTGATAATTTTGTGAAGTATTCTTTAAATTATTGCCATATGTAAACTGCAATTACATGTGCATGTATGTAGTGAAATAATGCTTCCCGTCCACTTGTAATTTTTTGGCTTAATTTTGGTCTTATGTTGGCTTTCCTAATTTTGCGACCCTACCCACATGCCGATCGCTTAATTTTTTTAAGTATGATCAGCGCCACCCAGGGGGAAGAAAGTGCAGGAAAAGATGTCTATGGACAAAAGCGCCGCAAGAAAATCCCCAGTAAATTCATGCAGTATCTGTCAACACTGGCTGTAGCTCCGCCCTAATTTTCTTAATTTTTTTAATGCTGCGATATAATTTGCTTATCCCAATTTTTTCTTTTAATTTTTTCTTTAAGAGAAAATTAAGAAAGAACTCACTCCAAAATTAGACAAAAATTACAAGTGGACAGTTAGCATGATAGTTGATGTCATACTGTGGTCATGCAGCATGTGAACGCAATTGACTGATTTTAAAACTTAAGGATTATTGCATAAATGTTGATAACGAATGTGCCAACTGAAGCAAGAATTGTAATGCATGACCATCACCAAAAAGTACAATAATGTGGTACTTACATGTTTAATATCAAATCGTGGTAGGTGAGCCTCTGTCATGGTGGCGCTGTTTTCTACGATGACTTCTGTAGGCATTTCCTCCACTTCTTCCTCTTGGATGTTACGTTTACGTAATTTACTGCGAAAGGTGCAAAACACTGAAGTTAGTACTGATCGACTGGACTCGGGGAGGCTCTGGCAGTGTTTGAGTTCCCAGGTGGCGATGCAACGTTTATAAAAGGTTTCCCAAATCCGCATCAGATGACTGCAAAGCACGTGCTCAGCAAGCCAGGGATAACAGGATGCTTTTTTCTGCTTAAGCTGAGTGCGTCACACCCATGCACGTAAGCACATGTGCGGACTATGTCATATTGAAGTTTTGGACGTCAGGGAATTTACCAGATAGTATGGCATCCTCTGAGTGAGTGATATTTTTTTTGAAAGTCGTTCATTAAACGCATCTTAATTAAGATTGAGAAAATTTGAAAACAAGATGGGCTGTATTACAAATTATGCCCTGCTCTGTCATAAGCACGATAATTTGGAAAAGTAGGCTTCTCCTGACGACTGGCATGCTGCCAGTGATTGCCTGGCGGCGGGGCAGCTAAACTGAGCATTTCAGATTATGTGAAATAGAAAACCAAAAAAATTCAAAAGAACAAGGAAAAGGACAGGTTTCATTTTTGCGTACCAGGTTAGTAATTTAGAAATAAATATTTTGTGCACATTTGGAGCAGGACATAATCTGTGTGCAAGGAAATACGTTCCTTAAAATGTGTCTGATGTTTTAATGAGCAATTGAACAAACGTCTAAAAAACGAGTATTTCGCATCAATAAAACATTTCTTCAAGTCACAAACTTGACCAATGACCAGGTCCTAATTTAGGAAACGTGAGGACTGATGAATCTGAGGATTACCTGGAGGAGATGAGGGTTTTATGCCTTGCAGCCTTGAGACATAGGATGGTAGATTAGGAAATCTGAAAACCTCAGCTCCTCACAGCTATCCTTCAAATTCATCAGCGCTTCACTCATTTTTTATGAAACATGGCCCAAATCAATTAGTGATGTTTCCTAAATCTATTTTTTTTACTGTAAATTTCAACAGACATTGAGATGTTTGATTTTACATGTATTCGAATGTTTTTGACTGTATTTTCACACTCAGTTTGGTGAAATTGTAGTGTGTACTGAAGAAGAGTTACATTATGGGATTTATGGCACATATAACGTTCTATTTATTCGGTAACAATACAATACTTAGTTTAAAAGGTGCATAATGCCATGTTTTAATTACTTGGCTTTTCCAGTTTTTAAAAAAATTTCCTCTCCTAGTGAAAATACACCAATATGACACATGCCAAATAAGCAAATGCTGCATTCGTTGCTCAATGACCAGACATGTGACAAACATTTGTACATGACATTGTGCAAAGATGTCACCTTATGGTGTGATAATCCAATTTAGTAAAATTGACCTTACGAAGAGCTACTTTATGGCAGTTAAAATGTCTGATTTGCTTAAAAACTCTCTTATACATAGTTTAAATTAAAAGGGATCATGTAGTGCATAATGCCATGTTCAAATTCCCTGACTTTTCCAGTTTTTCAAAAAATAATTTTCTTTACTAGTGAAAATACACATATGACACATGCCAACTAAGCAAATGCTCCATTCGTTGCTCAATGGCCAGACATGTGACAAATATGTGTACATGTCATTGTGTAAAAAATGTCGTTCTTACCTCATGATGATGGCTACTCCGACTATGATGATGGCACCAACAGCTAGGGCAGCTAAGATGCCGACTATTTCCACTATTCGGTGAAAAGATGCAGGGTTTTCTGCAAAGAAGAAGACCCGAGTGAGATGGGTGCAGACAGAACCTGTCAGCTCGACAACTTTCCCATCCACCAACAACCGCAAAAACGAAATGGAGCATTAAATACTAAATCTTATCAGCTGATAGGTTTGTATTTCGCAAGGCCCGAAGGTGAAAGCCCCTCAGGAATTTAATCGAGCCTCTGGTTAAACAAACCTTCTCAATCTGTTGCTATTTACGGATCATGTTATGAAATTGGCAGAAAATTCCTCTGATTGCACTGTTATCTCCTGAGGTAAGGTAAAGCAAAGAAAACGCCAAGGCTGCATGCAACAGTGTTTCTATTTATAATTCGTGGAAAAGTTTTATGGCACTATCACATTTCATCACTGATTTTCACGTTGGAGACTGATATTTCTTAAAATAGGAGGCTTGGTCCACATTATGCAATAAAACGTCACTTAGCAATGTAATATAACACGTTTCAAAATAAGAAGAAAAAAATGTTATATGATATTGTGTTACCTAACATTTTGAAGTTATGCTTGATGTAATCAACAAATTTTACGACATTTAAAAAAAGATATACTAGTACTAATATATCTTAGAGATATTTCTACAGCTGTATACATATATTTGATATTCGAATGTTGTGATACTGCTATGATATGTGACCTTGCACCTTTATTCACATATATTGTGAATATATGTGATATTTGAGTATTATTTTCACTTGTATGTTGTGTTTCATTCCGCCTTATAATTGCTTAAAAATTTGCTTAACTCAATTATTTGGGAAATTGAAACAAATCTAAATTGTCACCATCGTTATCGACTAATGTGAAATTTTCTTAGGAAAATACGAGGAATCTTGGGAATCTTAAAAAAGTTTTCTTAACTAAGAATATTCCGAGTAAATTTGTAAAAAATGTTGGCTCGAATTCACCATTTATGATCTACATATAATATTAAAAAAATAGTAATAAATAAATTTTCGACATTTGCAACACATGGTCAAACTTATGCGTATTACAGCAATTTATTTAATAAATAAACAAAACAATTTTTGGTTCTGTAGATTAAAAATTTCACCTTATTGTCAACAAAATTTTCTAAAGTGTTTTATGTAAAGTCTGAAAATAACTTGGCCTGTAATTAGTCCTCCCCCAAATATTAGATAAAATCCACCATTTGCGATCCACATGTGGTTAAAAAACTTCACCGTGAATATTAATATTTCATTAAAATTCTTAGGTAAAGTTCCACACAATGATCTACAATGCACTGCATGCAAAAAATTCCATAAGTATCTCCATTGTCATTAAGATTTCTAGATAACACTAATGAAACTATGTTTGTTTAATAATCATTACAATTTGTATCACAGCTAGCATTTTACAACAACTTTCACATCAATGACGATTAAAATCATTTTTCTTGGGAAATATTTTGATAGAGATCTTCTAGCAGACGACACCAGAAGCTATAGCGCTTCTGCTAACTCCCATCTACCCCGCACATAAGGATGACGTCACTTCCTTGCTCAATGGCTGTTTGCTGTTTTGTAACATGTTCACTTGTTTTTGTTTACAATTAAGAATATTTCACCAAGAAAACTGTCCCAGCCTCGAAGTATCCAATGGATTTTATAAAACTTGCCATTTATTGTCAAACTTTTTCTAGACATTTTTACATGTAGAAGGTACATGTGGAGGTGACAACCCACTCTTACTGTACTTGCCACATCAACAACTAGGACATCGCACCTCATCACTCATCGGTCACCTTAGTTAAGCAAATTTAGAACTTCCTTACGTAACGTATCCTGGATAAGTATGTGCAATGAGGAAAATGTCAGGAAATTCGCTAGTTTTCTGCACAATATCATTGCAAAATTTATTTCTCCAAAGCAGAGCAATTTATTGAGCAAACAACGTTCATTAATTGAAATTTTGTTGTATTAGCAAGAAATATTTGAAAGTGATTCAAAACTGCTCAATTACCATATTCTACTTTTTTAAACACATGGGATGTCACCTTTAAACGCCAACCACAACCACAAGGTGTTCCTGATGTTGGGACTTTCCAACAAAAACAGTTTATGCTAATATCGACACTAGATCGAGGGACGATAACCAAGAAACTGCTAAATTAGGTTGGCGACTAGAGGCCTAGTTCATCAATTTAGTTCCAATTGGTGTTAGCTCTGGAAATTTGATAGGGAATTTCGAAACCATTTTTAAGAAAACGTTAATATAAGGATTGATGCTAGACCAGCAACTGATAACACGGTGGCAAACACTTTCCCAAATGCATAAATATTCATTGAAGCATGCACCTAATAAGCTGTGTCGCTGAATCGACATATTTTCTATAACCAGTTTATGGAATTACTTATAAAAATAATAAAACAATCCAGGCTGTCTCTTTCTGACATGTCTGTCATATTGGGTGTAATTGGTTGACTTCACTTTAATAAGGCGTTTCAAACGAACTCAACGTTTCTCAACAAATCAGCAAAAATTGATACAAATGTTTTTTCCACAATATAAAAAAAAAACCTGTATTGAATGTTGGTAAGGCCATAGATAACATTTCTATAACATGCATTTATACATGTATGAGGAATGAATGAATGAACGAATGAATGCATGAATGAAGGCATCAAGGCCCAATTTCAAGAAAAATATGAAGGATGAGGAGTTGAGGAGTATGAGGAGTTGATGGTCATAAGGAATAGCTGTGAGCAGTTGAGGTTTTCAAGTTTCCTAACAAATATCATTCCATATCCCATGGCATGAAAACCTTAACTCCTCACATCTGCACCTCAGATTTATCAACTTTTCACGCTTCTCGAGTGTTTATGAGATCGGGCCCTGGTGACATTTGTATTTAAAAACTAAAGCCAGAAAATCAACTTCCCTGTTAAAATTGGTTTTACAAAATTTTCCTGACGATTAAAACTGCGAAAATATGACATATGCTAATGTCAAAAATGCTATATTCATGGTTCATTGTTTCTAAACATGAGATAAACATAAATTTCAATAAGGAACCAGCAATAGAGTGCCCATTTTAATAAAAAAAACTTCAAATTTAGATTAGTAATAAAGATTTGTTAAATTTCTCTGAATTTTTGAAAATACAGCAATCTTCCCTGACTATTCCCTGATTTTTCCAGGCCTATCCAACTTCCCTGACTTTTTCAGGTTTTCCAGGTCTGGGGAAACCCTGGTATATACATGAAGACGGATCATGGTATAACATTCTATCCAATAGAGAATATTCAACATCTAAATCCATTAGGACAGTGATGGTTGCATTAACTGTCAAAGGTGGTGGAACACCAAACACGTTTTTCGCTTAATTTACCCACCACCATTGCTAATATCATCTAATTTCATTTTATTTTAATGCATTTAATCTAGGCCCCCCTTGAATATCAAGGCCATCTACAGTGCATCAATTTATCAATGATGTTGGTAACTAGCCAGCGGCCAGCCAAATGAGGTGAGCATTCATGCTTCCTGTCAACTTGCAATTTTTGGCTTAATTCTGGTCATAAGTTGGCTTTCCTAATTTTCCGACCCTATCCATGTGCCAATCTCTTAATTTTCTTAAGTATGATCAGCGCCAGCAAGGGGGAAGAAAGTGTAGGAAAAGATGTCTATTGACAAATGGGTTGCCAGAAAATGCCCAAGAAATTCATTCAGTATCTGGCAACACTGTCTGTAGCTCCCCTAATTTTTGCCATTTTTTAATGCTGCGATATGATTGGTCTAAAGTAGAACAGAGCTCTACTTGTATTTTCTTCTTATTTTCTGTAATTTTTGGCCTTCAGAGAAAATTAAGATAAAATTAACTCCAAAATTAGACAAAAATATCACATGGACAGGAATCATGAATGTATGCACACCTCATCTGGCTGGCTAGTCACCAACATCATTGATAAATTGATGCACTGTATATGGCCATGATATTCAGGGGGTAATTTATGACATGACCTCTTTGCAAGTCTGCAGTGAGCACATGTATGTATATGGAGGCCTAAATATACATGTTTAAAAAAATAT
>JAQFYZ010002956.1:0-14933 GCA_034695085.1 Cylindroiulus punctatus | reverse complement strand
TTATCTGAAATGTAGATGGCCATCTTGTTTTAAAATACATCTAATTCCATGAATTAGATGTTTCAATTTGCAGTGTAGTGAAAAAAACTAAGTACAGCATATACAGTACACAAATGTGGTTTCCCTTACTTATGGAAACGGATTCTGGTGATAAATAATGTCATTATTGATTGTTTTCAATCCCCGGCAAATGAAAAACGAATTTTTCTCTCCCAATAAAGGAGGTCTCCCGCTTATTATTATATGAGGCAGCAAAATCCATATTATTATGTTTAATATATGATCCATAAATGTTGGGAATGTTGCAGACGTGGGCACGTACAAGCACCCCCTCGAAGAAAATATTTCAACTTTCCCAATATTTTTCAAAGCCCAAAACTACGTGCTGACGTGGCTCACAACAGCATTAATTTTGTATAAGAACGTAAGAAAGGCTGACACACTTTATATGCTAAATGCAGCCTATCAACCTTATATGGTGTTTGTTTTCGAAAAACGCACGCACTGAGAATACATATACGCGACTGCTTTTGTACTTCTGATCAAATTTTGGGATAAAAATTAAACCAAACCTTTAAGAAAACCACACGCAAATCTCGTTGAATACTCGCTGGTAATCGATATTTATGTTATTTCATAAAAAACTACAAGCAGCTGTTTGTTTCTAATGATTGGATTGGTTGAAAATGTCATTTTGAAGATTTGCGAACCTGTTAATCGGCCCTTTAAATGTCCACTTCCTGCCAAATAACGTCACAGCGAATCAACTTCAGTATTAAGATATTATTGAGGAGTAAAGTGCATGCTAAGTATTGCATGCATGTAAGTATTTGACAGAGTCATCCTAGGTCAGTGCTGCCCATGTTCCGAAAATATTTTCGAACTTGATATTGTTCAGGGAGCAATAGAAGGTTGTAGATGTAACGGTGCTTGAGATATGGGTCCCTTTTATGGGGACATGCTTTTTATTGTGGGCAAATGAAAGTATTCTCACTTTTCTCACAGGTCCCGCAAAAACGCTATCAAGATATAATGCCTCTCCCTCAAGCGGGAGTACTTTTTTGAAAAGTCTTCGTATTCCTGCAGTTGAGATCCTAACCGTTTCTGGATATACTACGTATGTATACCTGCACACATGTACATTATGCCCTACGTCAAATGTGCACAAAGTATATGTCATACGTCAACCTACCGACTACTAGACTGACATCTGTCCCAACAGTCACAATTTTCATTTTTGTGTGGTTTTATGTTCCTACAGTATTTTTTGTTTGTTTGTTGTGTTCAACCTAACATGACATAACTATAACCTAATGATGTATTTTTAATTTAGCTACCCCTGGCCGCCAGGCATTCACTGCCAGCCTACGAGCCATTAGGAGAAGCCCTCGTTATCGTGCAGGATTTTCATTTCAAATATTTCATGCATTATAAATGGTATTGGAATTGCAAATAAAATTCTGCAGCTGAATTGTTTTCAAGACCAATCAGACATCTCGTACCTCGTGTATTAATACCCGAGTTTTGGTTGCTCAGTGGCGAACCGATACCTGCCGTAAATTCGGTTAAAAACGTTGTACTGTAGAAAGATAAGCTAGCTGATGTGCAAGATGCCCGAATTTTCTTTCTTTAGGTACTATCCAGTTCACCTCCACAGATAGCGTGCATTTCTACATGTTCTTCGATACTTTATGGCTTTTACGATATGCGAATTTAGGATACTTGTAAAAACATGAAATGCAGCTTTTCAGTTTATTTCCCATGTGGTTTTTATGCATTTTATACTAGAGCAGTTCTGAGAAGGGCTTTTACAAATAGCCCAATAGGCTGCAGATATATTTCACGAGATAGATCACCGTTCAACAACGACCGGCACCGTTTTCAAACAAAGCCAGATATTAAGGCGAGCGAATTTCTGATATTTTCAGCCGGAAATATGCAGATGGCTAAAGCTGTCGGGAAATGATTCCGGACTATGCCGTAAAAGTCATTTGCTCAAATGCAAAAAATGTGCTTAGATAAGAGTATTTTTATAATGGGAAAGCATTTCGAAATGCATGCGCACCATAAGCACACGCTCCATAAAAAAGCGAATTTGCCCAGTCGTCTTTGTTTGAAGGAATTTGCTTATTATTCCACTGTTATCTTTAATTTCGAAGAAACAAATTTTCGTTTCAAATGGCTCGCACATTGGTTTTTTATTCGCAGATAGGAATCCAAATGAACGCCCTAAACAACACGGATGCGCTTAAAATGTTAAAGTAGACGATGAATAACAATAACCGGGGCCTCGCCGCCAACCGAGGAAGAATTTATTAGAATTATGCGCCATCCCAGCACTCTTCTGGATATTTAAATCATATCCCTATCATTTTGGGAGCAGCAAAATGCGCGCATCGCCTACTTAAACGCTGCGTTTATGCAAATGCACGACTTGATTGTTTCTGAACTACTTAGGCGAAGTTAATACATTCGGCATGCGTTACCTCGGTAATGATAAGGGTTGAGCAAAAACTGACGTTTAGTTTGCATCGTGAACAGGCATAAGCAATGGCGATTATCCAAGCGATATCACGTATACATACATGTACGTAATGTGGCTCGAAACTTTGAATATTTCCAGCAGACAACACTATACGCCAATTTCTGCTAGAAAAGTGGCCAAAAATGGCATCATCACATATGCCACAAACATGTCACTTTAAATGGTGATTAAGATGGGGTCATAGTCCACTACAAAATAGCGATAGCCTAATTTACAAAAACGTCGTCAATTTTACAGTCAAATGAACACGAATGGTGAGGCCCCTGATCGTTATTCATTTTTACTCAAATTGGTCTACATGTATAACCTTAAGGACCTTAGGGACAGCTGACAAGTGGTTATGGTCAACTTATCAATAATCAAGAGGAGGTTTAATTTCTATCGTCTGTGTGGAAATCATCGATTATGCAAATAATGCATGAGATCAAATTCTATATAGCGTCTGAATCTAAGAAGCACGTAAGGTTAACGCCATATTACTTCATATAAAAGCTTTCATATTTCAGCTTTACTTTTTTAATATAACAGAATGAGACACATCTGTCCTTGTGGTATGAATTTATCCCTGTATTTATTTTTTATTTTTCCGTATGTTGTACTTTGCGGGTCAAATACCGTAGCATCGCCATGTCACTTTTCAAGTCACAATATGCACTGGTAGGTTATGGACAAATGTTTCTGCCAGGTGACTTGTGTTCGTATCAGTTCATTGTGTGCCTGGCCAGGATTCACAATTTAAAAATCATCACACTCGGTAGAACGATGAATAAAACAAACCCACTTACAGTAGGTACTCGCTTTAGAAACCACTTTCGAGTTTTTTTCAAGGTTCACAGAACTGGACTGGAAATTATGACGTAAAGTTGACAATAAAAGCGAGATGTGCTGGTGAAGGAGTGAAAAAAACAAGGGCGTATACATATAGGGAGTGAACATGATCTCCGCAGTCTAAAGGCCTGTCAAGAGCAAAGTCCAATGAAAAATCGCGGTTTGTTTTTTCATTGTTTCCCTTCTTGATTCTCTCCAAATAGCCGGATGAAATTCCATCCATTGTTGCTCTTTTAAAGGATCCGATACACAATGAATTGTACGGCTCGTAAGTTTTAAGTTGATGAGACAGCCGGTGAATATTAAACAGCCATCTTGGTGGGGGAATTTTGCGGTTTCCAGGCGAGATTCCTTATCTCATCCTATTGCTCTCTACGAGCACTTTCTCTCTCTTCCCTTTTTTCTCATCTGAGCACAACTGCCATAACAAAGCCATTTTTTCCAAATAAATTACGCCGACTGTTGGAAAGTGAGGGCGCGCTTCCTGGTGGCACTGCTTCGTGTCTTTACCTTTTCAGGTATACAAAATCGATATTAACGAGGGAACTGCACCCGTTGTGTAATTCGCATCAACATTTCGAGCATGTACCAACCATAGACGGTAAGAGACCTCCCTTCTTCGCACCCCGCACTCTGGGCAACCCCCTGAACTGGGCAACTCCCTGTCGACCGTGATCATGAGACGTTATCAACTTTCGGAAAATTTTGCAGCAAAAGCAAATCCTCATGCGTCCAATATTTAAAAAAATATAAAAGAAAATGACTGCCAGTGTAAGATTCCAAGCACGCGTTCATTATACGTTTACACGCAGGCTTTCAGTTACGTTTATCTAAGTAACACACCACATGGCATCTCAGGTGCTCACTGACTGACTGAAATACAATTGAAGTTACACGTGTAAACCCATTGGTCCTACCCGTTGGGCAGCAAAATAAAGTTGCTAGTTTAAGCACAAAAATCCGAAAAAACAAACTTAAACAAAAAATATAAAGGATAATTTGCAACTTCTTGGATATGTGTCATTCTTGTACTGTACAGTAACAGGTACAGTAAGCTAGTTGAAATTATATGTTTTTCGCGCATTAAGAGCAGGGCATTATTTATAGCATATTCAAAATAACATAAGAAAAAATGATTTTGTTCTGCAGTTGTGAAAGGTATACGTAGTTTCACCATACAGTAGCCCAGGATTGGGGAATATGGGCGTTATCTGTTACATACAGTATACTGTCGCGAGACTTGGTCAACATTCAAAATTGAAAATAAATTGGATATTTGTTTTGTTATAGTTTCTGATCAACTGACTGGATGTGACATCGATATCGCAGCGATATTTGGCGCGTGACTTTATTACGATTTCGGTTGCATAGCAGTACACAGATTCCCAAATACGGTTTACGGAATGCGTGCAATATTCAATATTTTTATCGGGTATCGGGTATAGTAATGCGCCTATGTCACGGTTTTATTTCCCACGGGGTAATTTCTTTGCTTATAATTTCAAACCGTTGCAAATATCCCCAGTAATCGATTCTTGCACTTAAAAATTATATTTATGGGGTCACACACAGGCAACAACCGCAAATATAAATCAATTTCGATCAACAATTTGTCCATTTGCTAATCTAAACATCCCAACAAATTAAATGGATTTCCAGGTCTTGTGGTAAGAGCGTAGGTCACATGTTTGATTAATTGCTCGGAGGATAAAGCTACAATGCATTTGGTTATTCAGACCCAATCGAAAGCTTTTTCCACATTTTTTCCATTTTCCATATTTTGAAGAATCGGATTCCTAAACTGGATTCTTATACAGTAGTTCTGTACCTATGCCAATAACCAAAGACCTCTGGCAAACCTCAATTTCAAAAGGTTAAGAAGCGATAAATGGCGTTGCAAATTATTCATTACTGACCCGAATGTGTTCACCGCAGTTGCTGTCGATGTGGTGAGGTCAATTTTTCAACTCGTTTTAGAGCATCACTACCATTAAGAAAAAGCCGATTTAAATTTTTCAACAGCTTTTCCAATTTCATCCAAAGTCAAAGAAGGGCATTGCAATGTGCTCAAGTTCTCAAACTGGGACACCAGAATCCGCAATAAATTTTCCCCAAATCCATCGCGATTGTGTTCAAGTTGCTACAGCTGCTTAAGGCCAGTTGGTTGGTAGGCCAGACCACAAACTGGCTTTCCAACCATTACAACCACGCCAAATTTACTACTGCCATCAAAACATTTTCTTCTATCAAATCTGGATGCATTTCAAGGTGGAGAAATGTGCAAAACTATGCTTACCATAGCACGGATTTCCATGGACCAACTGATGGATTTTATCGCATCTTTCGTCGATAGAGTGACAATGGCAGCCGTAGAGGGGTGTCATCTGCAATTTGCTAATCGACTGCTCGCATTTGGATCTAGAAAAAATGATGAATTATAAATTATTTCACTGCCATCGTGCCATGTTATTGATCAGAAGTGCCATACAATGTGACAAGCAGCTAATGGAAATGTATTTTGCATCGGAATACGATAAACTTTATAAAATCGAAATCTTTACTGGATATATTACAGATTAGACCTTTTCCCAAATGTGCACAATATGCAAACGATTATTTCAGCCATACGAGTACTTGTCCAGTATATAATAATGACGCCTCTCCTGGTCGTAAATTTGCATTATTTTTTGCTGTGTCTTTTTTCCGAGTTTTGATTATTGTGTCTATCAAACCTAAGCTAACTTTACCGTATTATACCAGTGCTGCCCCTGAGGCGGGCAATCACTGCTATCCTACGAGCTGTTCGGAGAAACCTTTTAAATAAACTTGCGTACCATACAATTTGTACAAGTTGAGCCCTCACCTAACGTAGGCTATCCTAACCAACTTGTAAACCAGCCTAAAACATAATTTCTGATTTAGCTGTATCTAAACAGCTATATAGGCAATCACTGCCTGCTAACGAGACGCTACGGGAAGTGCAATCCAAATGGACTTCCACTAATGTAAATCTGTTCTTGCCCTTCAAAAATAATATGCTTCAGAAATAATTCAAAAACTCTGCTCTAACCCCCCTAAATGCATGGCCTTTGCACATTATCAGTAAGCAGATTGCATCGCCTTTTAGAAAACGAGGTGAGATAATAGCTTACTATCAGTAGCAACATTATTCTTTTGCCAATAGGAGCGAGTCAACCGATGTCAATAAATGACCGATTGTGGCGTTGACATTTGGTCTTATCGTTGGCATCCTCGTTGTGTGCCTCGGTCACAGCTGCTGTGACAGCGTTCCCAACTCGAACAATGATTGCGGGTCTTCCGGGCATGCACGTTGTTATTAGCGATGTATCCGAAGGATGGCAGAGAAATTAAAGTGCTGGCAGCATGCAAAGGAGCCCCACGACCGACCGGATGATAGTGTTTTTGTGTGGCTTTAGTTAAAGGTGTGTCTCTGTTTTCCACGAGCCTGTAATTTTGCGCCATTGTTTCGATTCGATTATAGAGTAGACAAACATGGCGAAGCAACATCCATGTCATTGTTCACTAGCTGTAAATTGACAAGTGAACACGCAGATAATGTAACTGCTAGTTTTAACAAGCGCAGCCTTTATGGAGTGACTATACGGAAACATCAGCAGAATCTCGCGCGTGAATATATCCATGAAAAAGGGGGAAGAGGGGAAAACAGATAAAAAGCGAGCGAGCTCGGGCTCAATATTTATTATTAACCAAAAAACGCGGCAAACAGATATCGGCAGAACAATTATTATATCTGTCCATCAAATAGGCGGGGTTTTTAACTCGCAGCCAAACTTCGCATTTCTTGTTAGAAAGCAATATCCGCCGCGATATAGGCAGATACAATCTCTGGCTAGATCCATAAATATGGCGTGATGGGCCTTTCTGATTGAAATGGTCGAAGCGCCGTGAAAATGTGGAAACCGTTATTAAAGCCCAATTTCCAAAGCACATAATGCGCTTTTACGCATGCATGCATGGCGCGGGGGGGAAAAAATCCAAAATTGGAGATGTGTGTACGCATTTTGGTCAATTTAGCTAGCCAACGACTCCGATAAACATTCTCCATTCGCGTGCATGGATCCGTTTATTTCCGTCCACGAATGTGGCAACGTGGAATCGGACGAAATAATAGGACTGTTGCGAAGGCGTGTAACCAAAACACTAAAAACAAAAAATGCGGAATAATAAGTATAGGATAGGGGATTCCAACGGCATCCATCCTTTTGAGAACAAAAAAGCTTAAATGCGGTTGTTTTCTCAGCGTCATCTGGTCACGAAAAAAACACTAAAGAATAATTCAGGTATGATTTCGCATTGTGGTCATTGCATTTATAGCGAAGAAATCGAACGGAAAATGCAGCTTTATAATCTAGCATCGCAACCATTAAATTGTCATTGGCGCAGATTTTGCGTAACAGCTTCAGTCAAAAATGTGCCCCATATGTGTAAACTGTAAAGGTACAAATGCAGTTTTTGGGGGGTACAAGTGTACACTTGCACCCCATATATCATACTGTATATGTACCCAAAAGAATGAAATGATTTAAATATCTGAACCACAAGGTACAATATGAACATGGGAACACATGTCAAGGATAAACGTGCTATCAACATACATGTACAGTATGTTATCATAGTGTGTGTATATAGTTTCAAAACATTTGTACCATTAAGACTTAACATTTGTACTTTTTCCGTTTTAGAGTGCACTGCAAGTTGTACAGAAATTAAATATGGCTAAACTGATAACGGTCCATACTGATAACCATTCCATAACGGTCATTCAAAATGTATCTTTCTGTCAAGTAAAGTTAACGCCATAGTTTCAATTTGAAAGTTAGTGAAGATTAGGAACTTTTGTAATAGAATTTTGTAATAGAAAACGTTTCTACGGATTGCTTCTGCAAAATTCGTTTCAAAAATTCAAAACTACTTCACATAAGTGTTTCCAAGTACTAGACGAACAGTTTTAGACTAATTTTGTCCTCCTCTATAGCTTTCAACTAAAACATTAAATTCTGTTTTCGAGAGGAAGAGCTTTTATATGCCATGTTCGCCATCAAACCTATAGTTACTCATTCGCTCACCACTAACGACTATTTTTGTTCCTTATTTATCGCCAAAAAATTGTTTTGTGTCTGCTCTATTCAGACAATAACAAAACTATCTCGCTTCGGTAAGTCAATTAACCAAGAACTTTAGAAAACATCGGAATGAAAAAGATTTAAAGTTTCCAAGGCATGTTTGAAGTGAAATAAAAGCGTTGCATTTATTTCACACAATGCTTGGAAGAGAAAGCTCTGACACCATAATTACGTGACGTCAGTACCGAGTGAATGTGCCATTTGCTCTTTCCCTTCGATCAGTCTTGACTGATCCAAGTTTTTTGTCAAACGCTATTTATGAATGCCAATTTAATATTCGTAAGCCCATGCATCAGTTATGGAAGCATACGTGCTTTGATGATAGATTTACGAAAATTGTTCAAACCTTGCAGCATATTCATGCACCAGCATCAAAAATGGTAGACGAAGGAACAAGATTACGAGGAGATGCAATAATCCAACAGACAATGGCAGCCATAGAAATTCGCATGCAGTATTGAGAAAAGCATTATGGAATGACATTTTATGGAAATATAATTGAGATTTGATGCGAGAATGATCTATGTGAGCAATTTTGTGCGCATAATTATAATGGAACGATTACTGCTGACGAAATATACTCGTGCATGCCAATACGGTGGCTGTCACATAATAGCAGTAATTTCATAATGAAACCCCAACAATGCTTCGTCATGAAGCCAGACTATCAAACCGAAATAGCCTTTAAGGAGAGTAGTCCACCAGAATATATATTCAAGAAACTGACCATAATAACTGCAAAGCACAAATCATATTAGCAATATGAAAAAATATCAACTTTGTTCATGTAGTCTAAGGCTATGGCAATTTTTTTGAATTTATTGACGGCAGTCATACTGTGCCTATAAACATTCTCTACGCTGTGTTTATTCGGTGCCTATGAGTACACGCGTAGGGGAACTTAATGATTTTGATATTATGGATTTTGCCTTAAAAACACGTTTAGAGACTAATGCTTTTTCACAGGAGGACTTATTGTAGGCCCAGGATTTGAATTAAAGAGGTAAAAATTCGATAGTTTCCTGAAGACCGAGGCAGATGGCAATCTTCCCATACGTCTGTTAGCTTAATATGGACTAGAGTGATAGATATGGAATTTTTTTAAAAGATAAATACACCTCCCTTTCTGGATGGATTAGGTCTATACTCTATAGCTTATAATCCTATTCGTTTTTTCTGACCCCATCATTGTATAGATATTTTTGGGATAATATAGAAAAAGAAGCAAAACAACCCAATTAATATAGTATCATAATATACTTGTACATTAAAGAAATCAATAGAAAATCTTTAACGATCAAGGCAGTTGCAAAGGAAAAAACGTCTTGCAAAATAAGGTCTTGTTCATTATATTGAGTGCATTAAAAGGTCGTATCCTACAATTGCCACTCACCTAACCGGCATCCGGCACTGATCCTTTTGAACTTTGCAAACCCGTTGAAAATTTTCAAAAATTCTCTTGCATTTGCCATTTTCCGAGCAGATTTTGAAGGCGTAGTTACAGGATGGCGTTTGTTCATCGTATTGAGAACCTGAAATGTTCAAAAATGCAATTTTAACAGGGCACACTAATAAAAAATGCTTAATAAATGCCCCTATTTTAAAGATTGCAATTTACCTGTATCGATTATTTCTAGGCAGGGATTTTTAAAAATGTATGCATAAAAATAATGGCACTGTGCGTCTGTGACCACGTCTGTGCATATACAAGACTCGGAAAAAACTGCGTGAAGATGTATTGCCTTTAAAGCCGTTTTGCAGGTTAAAAGGTCATGGGCAGCACAGGCCGATTCTGGGGAAGAAACAAAAAAGATTTCAAATGTTATAATTAACCGCAATAGTATAAATGCATATAATATTCCCTGAAACTCACGCTAACATCCAATAAACAATGACACAAAATGGAGTTGATAAACAAAATGCACCACTGAGATCGCATTGGCAATTATTTTTGTACGTTTATGACATGATTTCCAATAATACTCTCCATGCAGTGAAAAGCCTTAATTAGTGGTTCATATAACGTTACATTGGGTGTTCCGACGTGATGCAATCGTACAGCGTGGCATTAATTTTTGGGCAGAAAACTACAGTGAGTTTTTAAATTTATGCACGTTATCTAAATTATTCCTGTTTTATAATTACATTTGCCAAAATTGCAGTAAGCCAATCGCCACGCGGGAGAATGCAAATTGACGTCCCTCTGCATTATGCATGGGCAAAAAATGCATTTGAATTTGTAATAAAAGTGAATGAGGATGTCGAACATTTTGAAAATTGATTTTTCCATTTAATATTTAATACCTGCGTCACAATTCATTTTCTTCCCGTCCTTTATGCCCGTAAATGCATTTCGCGCACTTGGTATATTATACAATTTCGCGCTCAAACTTGGCGCTATAATATGCAATATCAAATTTCTTGTCTAAAGATTTTCCGAAATCAAGGATTCAATATTGCGCCCATATGCTCGCTTATAATGCACACAACGAGCATATTGCCAGCTAGGGTTTTTCATCTTTCGCGTGGATTTCCAGCAGTCTATGCATAAACAAAAGCGACAAGAGTAGCGCATTTATTTGCAGAGGGGAGTGTGAAAAATTTGAGATTCCTGTGGGAAGATTGGGTAACAACAAAAGCTTTCCGTGCGCAGAAACTTTAGAAGTCACTTGAGATTGCATCCGTGGCACGCTGCAATATCAATTCCTATATAAGGCGAGCCTACGCGCATAAATATGTTGAAAATGTTGTACATAAGCAAAATATAAACAAAATCAAATTTGTACACGCCTCCATCCATATCGCTTACATATGCATCTTATAAAACTATTGATTTAAAGCTTAGACGTCAGCGTGTGTTCCTGCTTCTCCTTACTTCTTCGCTTTTCAAACAAAAATGTTGGTTTATTGAGTTTCTAGTTTTCCTGACGTTGAACTGGTTTTAATTTTGCAATGTGCTTTTAATTCCATAAGTTCAGATGCAATGCTAGTTGTTGTTCAAGCGTAACCTTCTGCGGTATACATGTACTAAAACAGCTTAGGGCTGTACTATGGAAGCTGGCAGTGATTGCCCCCTGTGAGGGCAGCTGAATAAGAAATTAGGTTTAGTTTGGTAGGTTAGGAAAACACAGCAAAAATAAAATATACAGAAAACGATATGGATAAATAGTGTTATCTTGGACAGGTGTCATTCTTGTCTACTAGACAAGTGGGGTTGGACGTGCATATTTTGTGCGCACTTGGAGCAGACTATTATACAGGGTTATTACAAAATATGTATCTGGTTTTGAAGACCGGTAACATGCAAACTAACGAACAGAATCGACTATACCAGAAACGAAAGAGAAACTCAAGTTTAAAATCAGGTGGCAGCACGACGTCACAAAAACGTAAAATATGGAAAACTTATTATTTTATCTGAACGCCAGAAAACAATTGCTGCTAAATTTAAGGCTGGAATGATACTTTGTTGACGTACTTTTGGAATTTAATATTAAGCTTACTTTTTAAACATACACGCATATACAGAACACCCATAACTACAATTTGTAACTTTACAATATTTAGTTCAGTGAATTTAGTTGCCACTGAACAGCATATTTTTTGTCTAAACAATGTACATGTAATAGGCCGACATGCAGCAAATTTGATTTTTATATTAGAGCGCACATCATTAATGCCTGCATCATGAGCATAAACAGAATTTCATCTTTTGATTAACAGGTCTATGTTTGTAAATATTCCCTAGGCGCTAGCAGGTTCGACAGCTTCAAAAAGTTTCGAAATCACACTATACAAGTTCAACCTACCATTCTACTTTGCAAGTTCAATATGCATATACATGTACGTACTGATACTTTCATAATATGAAACCTATAAAGCATCCTTCAACTAACGTCCACTTTAAGCTTACAAAGCATAACAAAACACGAGTTTCACGAGCGATTATATCGACTTTTGACATATACTCTATGTATTAAGATCTTAGTCAAACAGAGCTAAATCTTAGTGTCTCCGATCTGTTTACAGGCTGATTAGAGATTATAATAAATTATCTGATCTGAGGGTTTCAGTAATTGAAAAATCTGAGATGACAGCATGTAGTCATTTCAGATCAGACCCTGCAGGCAGAGCGAGCACAACCATTATGCATTTGGTATAATTTACTGATTTGGTATAATTTGCTATTGTTTGCTAATTGCTACATATATATTGAAATAATTGCTAATATAATTGCAGGCAACGGAGCACTGCATTAGGGCATATCTTGGGAGTTCTAAAACAATGCTCATCAGTTTATTCAGTTTATGATAGTATACATCATGACCACTCGTCTACTGATATCGTTTATTTCGTTTATTATTTTGCCAAAACCACCATAACTCTGCTTTTGAGATTCAAGTCATTCTCTACTATGGGGTGAAAATCATCCCATAGTTTGCTCATAGAGCTTACTAACACCAGTATATGAACAGCAACCAATGACATATGGGTGCACTTCAGCAGAGAATCACTCTTCACTAATGTCTGTCATTCATCCGACCATCCAAATTCCATTTGTCTTTCGTTACACTGCTTTTAGCTAGCTTCTTTATTATAGCCCTTTATTATACCATTGTTATACCTCTATTGGGCTTTGTATTCTCATATTGATTGAGATTCTGGGCTGACCTCGACAATCCTCAACAGCAGGAAATGTTAAGTACACCTACACACAGCCCAGGTAATAAGGGGTCATACTCTGCTCAAAGGGATTCTAACTCTTTGTTCTTTTGTCCGCGGTTATCAAGGCCTATTTTCCATTATTTTTTATTTTTGACAAATTACAAGAGATTTGCTCCTGATTTGATTGTTTGTTCGCGTTACTTTATGACGCTCGAGCCCTGTTATGGTCATAATAAATATTAGTATGACCATACGTCTGCAAGCGTCTGGTGTAGATGATAAAAAAACAGAAAACTTGGATATTGAAGTTTTTATCGACTGAACTCTTGATTTTGAATGATCATACACTACATGCAGTATGTGCGCCGGTATACATGTATGCATGTATGATGATTATATGACGATAAGAAATCTACACTTTAGTTTAAAAAAACGTTCCATCTTTACTGAAAACATGCACAAATTACAATATTGGATTTTTTGCCGGCAGCCATTATTTGTCGACTGATTTTTGAGCGTATAAAATCTCTGGCAATTGCAACCAAATTCGAAATCAAGGAAAAAAGCAATTGAAAATGCTCGAAGAATTACTTACCATAATTGCGACCGCAATTTTCACTGACTATACGTAATAAGAGTGAACAGGATGGATCTTTTTCGCACATTGCATTAGTAGAAAGACAATGATGGACGCCGCACACTAACTCAGAATGCAACACTGAAATAGGAAAGAAAAGCACGCATTAGTATGAAGTTAGTTTCAATTATGGCTCTAATTTGGGATGGGGAAGTACTATTGATCAAATGCGACAATTTGCACAGTGAATATAACGATGAAAAATGACTGTTCGAATACTGTGGTCTATGGCGTGCTCACGTACCCAATTTAGGCACGTCATGGCAACCTCAAAATACACCTGCAGTCAAAATACATATTGTCTGAAAATTAATGTAATTTGCAGTATCGTCGCGAACGACGAATGCTATGAAAGTTCATAAAGTTCATAACCCATACAAAACTAACAATGCTCGTATATTGTGATTGGCTTTTAATGAGTATTCGTCTATGACTCGGTTTCAGTGCGCGCATGCGCAGCATATGTTGTGTCGTACATCAATAACAAAGTCGACTCAGACAGGGAAATTTGGGCTCAGAAGATTGATCGCAATTTCCCCAATTATTTATATAAATGTCTGAATGAAAACGTCGAACTTTGTCATTTCAATGCTGAGATCCAATTAGTGAAATAGCATCACTCTTCTATAACACACATGCATATTTATGACCGCAATGCGAAACACAACTGCAGAGCATAATAGCCACAAGCATTATGCCTTCAATATAATAAATGTTGTTGAAATAAATACAGACTGCATATTTACACAATACGCATAACTATTTAAGTCAAATTTAATTAATCTCACAAGCACGACCAATCATTTTTCCATGTCGAGGACACTTGTCAATTAATCCTTGGAAATCAGAAAATAACAAGTACAATGTACATGGCATACACTGCACGGCGTTGCAACATTTTAACAACATCGTCTGACTTGGCAAAAGATTATAAATTCCCCAAGAAAGCTCAAGATAATTAAAAATCAAATGAGTTCTTTGCTGGATAACAATTTAAATTTTATTTGCATCAAGTATTCCTGGAGGGTCGAATCCAACGGGTCCGGATTAACAATTCCTTGTCTGATACAGTGGTAGTTAAAAGTGGTGTGCC
>JAQFYZ010002955.1:0-14934 GCA_034695085.1 Cylindroiulus punctatus | reverse complement strand
CTTACAAGGACCAAATTTTAAATAAAAAAAGCAAAAGAACTTATAAAGATGTTTTTATTTCATATGTTTAGTGTCACGAAATAATTGTTATTTTTGTAATTCTTTCTACCTTTTTTCAAAATTAGTTCCTGGTTAGTAAGTTTTTAATTGGTTGTAATTATGATAATTTATGATAACCCTGTGCAAAATGTAAAATCTAAAAGATATCCTGTCACATTGCTAGCATATCCGATGTACTACTGCATAATTACACTGTACTGGCAATTGTTGAAGTTTTTGGATCAGATTTGATTCACTAAAATTTCGTACCAGTTGCTAATAATCCTCACTAGGTGGCGCCCATATTGAAAGCCAGAAACAAGCAATGTGTAGTGGTGGACCGAGCCCATAAAGGTGTTTTTAACGGTTTTCTGTCCTTGGTCCAGAATTTGGTAAATGGCGAGGGATGTCCGGGTTGAAATACTTGAAAGGTGAAAGATGCTTTCACAAAGCTAATGTGAAGAAACTTGTTTAGGGGCGAACTATTAACAACCCTTTGGATAGGAAACTATTTCAAGGGGCCAGCTTCGAGGGAAACTTGGTGAAATTCTCAAATAACTCGTAAATCTAGTCAATATTCCAATATATTGTTCGTGGCATCAACACGTTCTATTGGGCTTGGGAATTCATGCCCTTATGCATGAACTTAACCATATTATTGATTTTTTTTAGTTTACTGCCAGTTTTATGGTCAGAGGAAGCTTATAGCTCGATTATGAGTCGTTTGACAGGAAATTGATGGCGTTAAGCACAATTTACTCTCCTGAAGCAGTTGTTCGCCAGTCGATGACCTACGACCTCCGATTTCCAAAGCGTCTTTCAGTGGAATTAAGTCGTACATGGAGGGACGTAATAATTGACCAATTGTTGGCTTTTGGAAGGGTTTTCAAAGCTCTTTGATGGTTTTTAAATGGACTTTTTGTTCATTCCATAGCAGATGCGCCATCAATAAATAAGATCAAGGAAATACAAAATAACATTGCGTGGAAATCAGGGAAATATCAGGAAAATAAAGAATTTTACGAGTGAGATAACACCTTGTAAGTTGGAAAAAAGACCAACGTAATTTCTAATTGAGGAAACCTTTCGTAAAAACTTGATCAGAACTGATGAATTTTAGTCCACAATTCTATCATGGATTGGTTGCTTCCCCCCACCCTTAAGATAATTACGTACACCTTAATAGTAAAGTGCATCTAAATTCTGCATTCAAACTAATAAAATTTCAACTTTTTGCACTTTTCCACCTTACTGACACCCAGTAATGGTATTTAGTGATGACAATTATTGCATTTTTGTCAGTTTCTCGTACATTTTTGCTCATTTTGGTCATTCATCAAGTACGTTGTATTAATCTGTTTTGCTTGCTGCAATTTGCCTGCACATTTTCCTCCTTTTTTTGTAAGAATATTTTTTGGTACTCGGTTAAATCTACCCACCATGTGGCATCTCAGGTGTGACTGTGTATTCAATTGAAATGAATGGGTCAAGCAGGATTCGAATCTGCATATTTTGTACACATTTGGAGCGGGGCATG
The DNA here is from genome assembly GCA_034695085.1 of Cylindroiulus punctatus. Lineage (NCBI taxonomy): Eukaryota > Metazoa > Arthropoda > Diplopoda > Julida > Julidae > Cylindroiulus > Cylindroiulus punctatus. Next base: position 13,358 of record JAQFYZ010002955.1, on the reverse strand, counting down.
TTCAGTAGTACATCAAATATTCGGCCATGCATGCCATACTCAGATGGGCATGCTAGGTACGCTGTAATCTGCAATGTTCCATCCGGGCACTTAACCCAGGCCCCTGGTGGATCCTCTTATAAATGAATTCATCAAACATCGATAAACACCTCTCGAAACGGCCCTCCCATGGCATGGTTTTATTTTCGATGGTAATGAAACATCCCTCAAGTCCCTCTTGATGGGCCAATGCCATGGATGCCATGAATCTGCAAGTTACAAATCCTTTTCTTAACTCATTTCTTCTTACATCTTAGCTTCTCTCATCTTCCCTCATATTTTTTTCTTCCGTATACTGTATACTGCAGGCTATACGTGCTTGCCACTTAACATTCCCTGCTGTAGTTCAACTCTGGAGCTTCTTGCATCGATCGATGGATCCCCGGGCCCCCCAAGGCCCCCCTTCCCCCCCGGACCCCCAAGTTTCTCTCGAAAACAACTTAACCATTAATCCCTCCTTCAGATAGATCTACCTTCCCATTTCATTTCCTCCTCATTGCCGATGTCTTTTCTCTCGCTCAGATGAGAGAGCATTTAAGAGATACTTTTCCAAGAAGTGGCATAAAGTTCGCGGGGGGTGGGCCCGGGTGGGGGTTACCGGAATTGAAAACCTGCACGAATTACTTATGGGGCCGAGGGGGAGCAACACGCCCCCACCAAATTTGATTGAAACCACAGAGCTTTTTTCCTCTCTATCCCTCTCTCTGGCCTCCTATAAACACTTCTTCTCTTCTACCAACGAAATGCGAAAACCCTATCAGCAAATCCAGACTTGCCATGACAGTGGCGCCCTCTAAGGCCCCCGCGCAACGAAAGATGACGGGCTTTTGCGCGCTAACGCAATGCGGAAAGCGGTCATCTCGGTGGCGCCACCTGCAGGCCTCTCTTCTTGTTTCATCTTTCCTTATCATCTGCTTGGCAGCGATGCAAAGGCCAGGAAATGCACTAATGGGGTGGCACGATCGATTTTTGCCGTTTTCTGCTGTTTTTCTGCTGGCTAATGGGCTATTGACCGGTTGCGCCAGCCCTCGTTAAAATCGAAAGTCAACGGTTAGAACGGTGAAAGTCATGGCCGGATTTGATCACCTGATTTTAATGGACGTTAAATCTCAAGTCGGACTACATTCCCCCAATCAAACCAAACGGCGATAAGGGCCTGGGGGAAGAGCTATCAGGAGCCATATGGAATTTTCAGATTTTTAAATATGTTAGAACTTACGTTTCAATGGTTTTTAAGGGCCTGGTATAATTCTTCAAAAAGTAGCTGAATACAAAACACAGCTAATAGGTAACACGAAAGAATAGGTTTTACATACATGCACAAATTTCACCGAAGTTTTGATTTTGATTTACATGTAGTTTGATTTCACTTAAAGCATATTTGTGAAAAATTTTACAGCTTTGAATGAAATAGTGTGACTAATTTGTAATTTTATACAATACGACGAAATTAAGGGAAAATGTTTTGCTTGTTTACAGTTGATACATTGTTGCAGTTTGATACCAACAACTTACTGTAAATCTATTATGATTTTTATAGTTTTTAAACAACTTCATCAAAATTTATGTTACAAATGTTCCCATATAAAAAACTTTTTACAAATATGATTTTATTGATATCATAATTTGGGAAACATGTCCACATTGAGGTCGGAATGTCTCATCAGGCTTGTTTATACAGTATATCCTTCCACCCCATTGTTCCATTTTCTAAATTTTGTTGATACATGTAACTGTCAAGAAGGGCTGGTGAAAATGAAAGCTAATTTTGCATAAATCTCTTTCTGAATGTTATAAGAATTTTTTGCATCTTGTGTTTTCGCCCTGTATATACATGTATAAGGCGATCCTGTCTGGCCTCCTTTTGTCAGTCTTTCATCTCTCTTTATTAAGGATTCTCCTTAACTCTCCCTTAACTGTGTTTAAATGGGAGGATGAAATCTCATGGAAACGAAGGAACGGGGTATAAATGTCAGTTGGAGAAGATAAATTTTATGCCTAGTTTTCACGTAGTTAAATTAGTTGGCAAGCGGAGGGGAGTCGGACGACTGCACTTTATTTCATTGTTTATTTGTGAACAATGCATTCTTTGCGAGTGGGTGGCTGCAAGCAGCTTTTCGACTATTCTGAATATTTTATATTCACAATTAGGCATCTTTAAACTTTATTATAGCCCTGATCAGTATTAAATACTCATTGTTTTCTAATTTGAACTTTACGTCATAAATCAAAATCTTTGCATTGCAAAGTCAATCTTTTAAATTTAAACTAATGTTTGTCAACCCCTTAATTTTTTATTTCTAAACGTCGTAAAGCCTTTAGTATTACGGCAAACTATGGATTTGATCATTCCTCATAAAAACAGGAACGAACATTATTATCATGTTGTCTAATGCCTCCCACAAACCTGTAATTTTCGGGGAAATGGAAATGCATTGAGAAGTTAGGGAAAATTGATTTATTTCGAAGAAGTCAGAAAATTTCAACTTATCAATAATGCATTTACTGTCACATAGCTGATTCACAAAAAAATTCAAGAGATGGCACATTGCAGCCCTTAATTGACCCTTAACGAAATGGGAATTTCCCTTTTATCAGCATTACACTAATGGAGTCAATTGTTAATCGACATTTTTGTCAGTGATTAAAGGGTCAGATTTGCTTTTTTATAATTGCCCATTTCATTTCCCACAATAGATGTTTCCACAAACCACAATGCAAACATTCTCTATGCACAAGTGTTTGTTGTCTACATTTTAGTCTAGAAATACTAACCATAATTTGCATGCAAATATCTCGCATTTGTTTTTATCTCATCATCATCATCTTGATCCATGTTAGTTTTTTTCGACCTGAGAAATCTTTGTTTCCCATTAAATTACTGGAAGGTAAATTGGCTTCACTAAGGACTGTCTGGGGAGTTGAATTTATGTTTAATAAGACGAATTAGAAATATGCGGTAGGAAGCCAAGGGAGACTACTTAACGTTACCCGATTACTAATCTCGCAAGAATATTCTGTGGGGGATGACGTCATTATGACAATAGCAATTGAAGGCTTGGCTTTCTACTACGATTTGAAATGATCTGATTTGCATATTGGAAAAGACATAAATTTTCTGTGCAGGGTGTTCGGGTATGATAAGCAGTTAAACTATTAATTCCGTCAATTCCATTCATCATGTCTGCCACCTTTTCAAGCAAGAAAGTCATGGAATTATTTTCATTAAATTGAACAAAAAATATTTAATTGTTAATGTTTATGGTTAGGGTAAAAGTAATTGTGAAAGTGGCTATAATAAAGTAAACTTATGTTTTCAAATAAAATTTTAAATTGCATTTAATAACAAAAAATGTTAGTATGTACTTTATAACAGATATTAGAATACATAGCTGTGATGTGCATTAGCTATGCTGCCATTACACATATACACTGTGCATGTATTTCAAACAAAAACAAACAAAAAACAATTTAATGGTACTCTTATGGTGGTCATTTTGTAGAAATTTTGATTTTGATATCGAATAACTTGATCAAATTTGCTTTGCCTTATGCACAGCATTGAAATGAAGACTTTAAAATGCCTTAATATAAGTCGTTCTGCATGCAAACCTATTACATTTTTGAGTATACTTGATTCGAGAATTTGCGTGGGGGTTGTTTCAAGGCGCCTCAAACTGAGCAGACTTTAAGACAAATTTTATAATTACAAATGGTTTGGTGTAAGGGAACTTTTTCAAGGTGTGTTAAAGTTTGCATGCATAAAATCTTTTTGAATTGGAAGTTTCTTTTGATAGTTTAAATGATTGGATTACCTGGCACCAGAGGTCGCATTGAGCTTTTCTCTATGCTATTTTTGATTCTAGCGGTTGCAGCGCCGCTTGTTGGCACTTTATACTAAACATTTTAACTTATTTAGTAAACTTAACTTCGTGCTTTTAGGCATCTATGCTTGACATTAAGTATAATGATAATTGCAAAGAGTTAAATAAAGCGTATCATTTGCTCGTTATGGCAAAACAAGCGTAAAATGAATTTTTTATTAATTTTTTATAAAGTGTTCTGAGCATGCGATGCTAATTAATGAACTACCGCTACAGAAAATTGTTACAGCCAATTATACGCATGTTTGATTAACAGCAAATGATGCACAGTGTATTATTTGTTTTGAAGATTTAAATGGAGTGTGCACAGCGAGTTAAAATGACCAGTTTTTTCTTAAAAGTAAAACAAAATAAATCATTGTTAATTGGCATGGGAGTGTCTTGTTAATTTCATTTGGAGTGTGACATAAATTGCATTTAAAATATAATCTTTTTTAACCCATTTTTGGGGGCAGTTCTTGTTTTTTTCGGTTATAAATTAATTAACTTAATTTAATCGTTGCAGTTGACGGTTACGTAATCACGGTAGTAAAACCACGGCGTTGATTATCAGGATAAATGATACAGAATGAAATATTTGATAACATAATGAGCAATAATAATGCTACATACTGTATTTGTATGAGAGAGAACAAGTCTGCAAATTATTGTTGGGGAGTTGTTAGCATTGTGTTTACATCCATCTTTAACTCACTTAAATAAATCCACCTTATGCAAAGTCGCTATCATGTGAGTTTACGTAAGTTGCTTGAAAGTTTTTACCCCAGTGGTGACTAGTTGCAAAACACCTAGAATCCTCTGCGGTTTACATGTTATTTAGAGTCCTTGGACCCTTGGTGCCTTGAGGTGCTTTGAATCAAACAACCCTCATGACGACTCCATGATCAAGTATACTCAAGTATATAGTAATGTTAAAGAGGTTTATATTCATAACATCCTTAGGTTAAGGTGTCTTACAACTTTCGTGTTAAACAGTAATCGAGTTGAATGAGTTGTCACCCCTCACAGACGTGTACAAGTGACTAACATTCAAATTGTTTATAGAATTCTTTCAAGAAGGTGTTGAACGTAATTTCATACTTAAAAAACAATAAGCAAAATTTTTATGATATAAACAGGAAAATGCTTTTCTTCAACCACACCTGACAGAGGAACGAGTTTTCTACTTTGGGACAAATGGTTATGCAAATGCATTCTGATGTTAGAACAGGTTTGCAATTACAAATTTGCTTGAAGAGAGACACCTTTTATCAGTGCACGTGTCTTAAGAAGGTCCACCTATGCCCACCGTACAAGAAATTTCGGAGCACATTTTTAATCAAACAAATTACTTTATTCTCTAAATATATTTATAACGTTATAGAATGAGTCGTTTACGAGTGTTTAACTTATTACAAGTTATTAATTCCCCATAGTAGATTGATAAAAATGATGTTTGGGACCTGGTGTGCATGGTGGACGCAAGTGTTACACTCCACCTCAAACTTTGAAAAGGGTGAATTAAAACAATTCGTGGTTCTTATAACCGAAATGTTTGCATACAATACAAATGTGGTATTTTGTACGTCATTTGTAGTCGTATCACTCGAAGGGAATCTTAATTAGCTTGATAGTCTGGAGTCTTACTGTTTCGAGAAAACCGTAGTTTTGGGAATTGTTAGAATCAGAAAAAGAGGGAAAAACTAAAACTGTTCTGTGTTTGTGTTTGACTGTTTCATCAATAGATGTCAGTAGTATTATAGGGAAGTTAAAAGGAGGAATTGGCTTCCTCTTCCCTGTTTAAATCCTGCACACAGAATGGCAAGAAACTGGTGCAAATATCCCAGGATTTGAATCAGTATATTTCCCATAAAGACAAACCTGTCGTCTGTCTTTCAGGACATTGTTTTATCAATTTATATATAGATAGTGTCACATCCTTATGGGAAAACCCTTCCACTTCAAAAATTATAAAACAAAAACTGGGCATTTACATTGTACAGTGTATGGCCATGATTTTTATTTTAAAACAGTTTAAAAAAGAGCTAAATTTCATTGTTGCCACAATATTTTACGGCAAGGACAGGAGCATTAACTAAAACTCTGTTGTTTAAACTTAAATTTAAAAATTGGTATTATTAAAATGCTTAATTAAAACAAAAAAATATAATTTTCACATGAAATAAAACGGTTTTGATCATATACAGTAGTACTCTAATTCAACTTCCATAATTGTCATATTTCGATATAGTCCACAGAAGAAAACAAATGCAATGAAATTGGGCCTTTTACTTGAGTTAAAACCAGAAATATTTGCATTAATAAATGGACAGATTTCAAATGGTCATCAAACTAGGGGTTGAGGGGGCAGTTTTTACATGGTTATTGTACCGTATGATGCAATAGTTATTACCTTATCTGAATAACAATGTTTTTTTTTTTTTTTGGTTTTCAACAAATTTTAAATGTTAATTTTTGAATTTTGATCACGTTATCGGTTGATCCACTGTGCGGTGGTCAAAATATTTGGCAGTAATAATAATTTTCAAGTAAAAATATGATCAGAAGTTTTTTGCATTGTTTTTTCAAAAAGTTTTAACAAAAGCTGATTTTTCTTGACGCCAAGTTAAAAAGATGTCCTTTTTGATTTCCAAAAATACCCATAAAATCCGGGCATATAAAAAGCGTCTTTCATTGTGCGTCTCTATCTGTGAGCGATGATAGTTTAATAGTTTTTCCGTCTGGGCTGTTATTTTTCACCCCTGTCCAGCCCTCTTTATGGCCCGCCCCCTACCCCGCACCTTCTGGTTGCCATTTCGATGACGTCACCCCCTCTTTTATGGCAATATGGCCGACCAAACATGTAAACAAACCCAGTCCGCCATGAACCCTGTCCCGGAAGAAGCACTTGATGATCCGACATATGGTCAAGCTTGAAAAAACGTTTTGCTTTTTTGGCACTTGTGACGTCACCGTGTGACACCCCCACAAATTAATTCGCCATTTTTTTTCGACCTTTTATTTCCGTGTTTGCCACGCTGCAACCCATTACCCCCTTTTATTTATGGCTTTTTTATCTTCATTTTTTCCCAAAACTGAGGCCTCCCCCAGCGCACAAAAATAGCAACAATGGACCCCTTTTAAAATTGGGCTGTTTTAGTAATAGCTGACTGGCTAAGGGGGCCTTGGAACGTGCAGGATCCAGGGTGAGCACATAGTCCAACCCTCATTACCAAAAAATATTTCTTAATAAGGAATATGTAATTAGATAGATTAGGATGATTTGGGCATTCAAGTACAGTATAGTTGGTTTCAAAATGGTTTCAAAATGATTAAAAGATCCCAAAGAAATTTTTGCATAATTTATCTAGACACCCTTAAGAGCTATGAGGACCAAATTTTGGAAAAAAGATGGCCATCCAGAATTTTTGATGTCATGACGTCCATGCAGTGTTTTTTCTGGCACTGTTTATCATGATACCAAATCACCAATCTGGGCTAAACACAATTTCAAAAAGTAAATTTGACTTCGAAAGAGATTTGCAAACTGTAGGAAATCACCAAAAGTTGTACTCTCTTCACAAATTTCGCCTAACGCTGATTGGCGATTTCGTCACGTGATACCGGTAGCCATCTTGAGGGTCTCATGTGCAGACGCAATTTTCTATTGAAGCGATTATAGGCTGCCAGCACTATGTAAACCAAACACATGAAATACTAGTTGAACTTTGTTTCAAAAGTTGTTCCTTGTAACTGTAACAGTTTCTTAAACTAATTTTTGAAATCATTTGATGGTAACCGCTGTAAAATGACATTTGCACAAAAAAAACTCAAGATGGCCACTGGTATCGCTTGACCAACCGCCAATCAATTTCTAAACAACAACCCCTGATGCTTTTCATCAGTTGGGTACAGGGATGCTTTTGCAAAAACGAGTTATTTCGCATAAAAATATACAATTTTCGTTAAATTTCTGGAGGAATGAATTTACACGAAAAAGCACTTTCAGATCGAACTGTTTGTGTCGCGATGGGGGGTGGACGGCGGCATGGACATTGTCCATTTGACCACCCAAAAAAAAATGTTATTGTGGGGACATTGCCTCGGGGTTTGAGAAACTAGCCTTACGTCAACCCTTTTGACTTCCCGTTACTGAAAGCAATCCATTGGTCAACAAAGGAGAAAAGGTAAAATAGATAAAAAAAGTTGAAAGAAAAAAACAGTTGGAATAACGAATAAATTTCATTTTTGGAGATATTTTTCTTTCGCTTTGATATTAATTGCTGGGGCTAGAAAAAAAACATCGTGGGGCGAAACATAATGTATCATTTGATTTATTTAAAAAAACTGTTGGCATCCCGAGATGGTTTTCGTTATCCCTTCATCTGTACCCCTTCTTGTTTCAAGTCCCCTCTTTTTTAGGAGGGGAACTATAAAATGTCTTCGTGCCAATTATAATGCTGGAAGCCCCCTTAGGGCTAGCTAAGACTTTCACCAGTTTTATTAGAGGGGAAAAAAAGCGAAACATTCGCCCTCCCTCAGCGGCCAGGTCTGTGACTCCAGGCCGCCAGAAATGGTCCTTGACCAAATTGAACCGCTTGACCTTTACGTAACCCCGCTATTCAACACGGGCTTGACCAGCTTCCATTTTTAGTACGGGCTCGACCACACAGTCCAGGTTGTTGGTATTGTTTCACTGCCTTTTTTGCTGCACCTTCGGGGGTTATCAACTCATGAGTCGGGTTTTGCGTCCAGAATGCTAGGAATTTCTCCAAAAATTCGTTGTTTTGTCATGGAGAGGAAAGTGGTAAATGTCCTGTGCGGTGTTCCTACCTGTTTGGTGTGGTCAACATGAAACAATGTTACCCTTTTTGAAACACTGGGGAAGAGCACAAACAATTTTAAGCCTCTTCTTAGTAATACACTTACATTATATGAGATTGTTTCTTAAAATCACATACAAATTTACTAATCTTCTCGTAGGTTTTCAACGATAAAGTTATTAATTGCTTCGTAAACTATTACTTGACTTTTCCATGGAGGAAATATCAGTACAAATCAGCATAAAATTCGTGGTGATGTCAGTCAAATCTTTGATCTTTTTACTGATATCAGTTAGTTATACTGACCAACAGTTACTACCAGGAAATTTTGCACACAATATTTATTAAATTCTGTGTTCATAAAAATTATCATGTCTGCAATGATATTCATAACCGACATGTCACTTAACATTTAAAATCAACACTGAATTTTATAGTTGCTGCAGCTGGTATCACTGTACCATCACTGACATTAAGCTTATAGTGACACCAACATATATCCCTATATATCAGTACACTACATATATTGACATGTGCATGTACATCACTATACTGTACTGTCCACTATAGTAATATCACTAAGCATACTGATATCAGTAGTCCAAAAAAGCACTATTAATGTTGGCAACAGTATAGTGACCATACTGATCTTTCCACCAGGGTAAGTCTATGCAATAGTTTTTATAACAATATTTGAACCAACAACACCTAAATAAGAGGAACCAGCATCATAACTGATAACTTCCGAGTAAATAATGGCATTTGATTTACAGTATCTGTCAGTTGCGTGGGTCCAATTCCGTTCATTAAATATGCGTTGTCCTATGCATTGTATAGGGGAAACATATAATGAGAACAGCAATAAACTCATTTAACGTTGTTTGCAAATTGAATGGTTAGGGTTTGATTTTCTGAATGGGCAACATCGTGACGTCATCACATTTGTGCTTTGGGACTGGTCGATATTGGCCAAATTTAGTTTTTTCCAATATTAACCATCTGTCTTACATTGTAAGTTGTGCTAGCAAATGTATAATACCTCAACCCCATTGTCTTTCCGTTCAAATACATGTTCAGTATATGTAGTTGGAAGCATGGTAGCTATACTCTAAAGTACATGAAAAATGTTTAAATTAATTATCCATTACATTCTTACGATTACATAAGGGCATCCACGTATACATGTATGTATACTGTGACAGTATACACACAATACTGTTGAAGGCATTTGAAGATGAAAGTTACTTATGCAAAACTTTGGCATAACTTTTTCACAATATAATCGCATTTGCTTTTACACGTACTGTTCTTTAAATATTGATCAAAAGGGGCGTTTTTACTTTCGGCCTTCTTAATTCGATAAATGTCCGATTCATAATTAAAAGCTAATTATCCGCACTGATAAGCGGCTGCCTATCAGCCCCTATATGGAGAAAAGCATTCGTTTTATGGGACAATAATATAGGAGCTGGTTCATTATAAGTGTAATTAAATCCGCAGGTTGTAATTAGGGCGCTCCATGCGCTCGAGCAAAATGGCGGATTTTTACTGGAGGATTATTTGAGCAATTTTTTTTTTTTGGCGCAATTTCCGAGAAAAAAAATCAATTCTTGGGTGATAATACGGCTCGTGTGTTTACGGATAGGTGCCTTTAAATTTTTTATTCGCAATTATAGGGGCGCTTTGAAGAGCTCCTAAATGTTAATCGCTTCGTGACATAATTGTATCATTGCACCCTGAAAAATAGTTCCACATTTTTTTATGCATTTTTGGGGCGAAAAAGCTCGAATCGATGATACACGAGAATGGGTTGGCAACTTGGAATTGGGCTGTTTTCGAGTGGGTTGAGTCGTATTGATCACTGTGGTCGCCATGACACTCGGTGACGTCATAGGCTGGGGGTAACGCTGAGGGGATGAGAGAGTCGTAGAATGAGAGAGGGGGAAGCCAACATGGAGAAAATACTGGTTAGATTCACCATTTGCAATAAGCAGGTTGCCATCTTGATGTTTTGGGGTTCGTTATGTATAGGGGGATGGAGCGCCGTTGCTGTTTTCTCGTTTTATGGATTTATTTTTCTCGTTTTTATTTCCATTGGTTGCTTCGCTTCCCAAGGGCGTATATTTTTAATAGAAAAAAGGGACTCGTGCACAAAAAGCGTGCAAAAACAACATACCCTTATTACTCGGGCTTTTTTTTATATATTTTTGGGGGTTATAGGGGGTCGCGCCTTTGTCTTTTGTCCAACGCAGATACGATACGGAGACCCGTCGAGAGTTGCTACTGGAGGAGGGAAAAATATATATAATAAAAAACGACCATTATTATGTTAAAGGTTGTTCTTTGAGCTCTATAAGGGAAATAAGTGTGTATCATCCGTTGGCTGGCGCCGTCTATAGGCGTTCGAGCGAGTTACGAACTGATAGCAGGACTGCAGGGGCATAGGGAAGCTCGGCAACGTGAGCTGGCTATATAATTAAAAGCATAATTTTGAGTCTCGTAGGGGAGGGTCAATGGGGGCTGAAGATGCACCCCCTCCAGAAATGCCTTTTTTACTGTATAGCGTCGTGGTCCTATTTTTTTGGCCGGGATTTTTCTTAATTGTATAACTTACAGTTAAGTGCATTTCCTATAGATCGGGGCATTAATTAATTTCCTTAAAAGGTAGGCTCGAGGACCCCCTTCCCCCTGGGGGTGTTCTCTAATTTTGTTTCGTTTATTAATTTTTGTTTCCGTTTTTACGCAGATTATTCCCCAGTTTTGGACCAGCTTCGGGCAATTGATCTGTAAGTAAACAATGTGGTATAAACTGCGTATTTTTAGATATTTGATATTTGCATGTTTAGTGCGTTAAGAAATCCGTTCCAACTTCGAAGCGCAATCAGTTAACGAATGCAGTGGTAATCGACTGTTAACTAAGTATAGGGTTAGCTGTGCCCATGGCGTTTATTCATTGAGTTAGTGCAACGTGCACATTGTTTCTGTTTGTTTTACACTGTACAGGTTTGTGCGAGCTGTGCAAACCCTTTCCTATTCATTAACCAGAACGCATCTAGTTTAGGGCTGCTTGTGCGCATGCGCGAATTCCGCATTAGCTGCACCTATTCGCCTTTCATCACCCGCAGATCCCACTCGTATCCCTCCGCCAATTTCATGACAGGGGGAACTTGACAGAGCAGAAAAGATGACACTAAAATTTGGGCGTTTTTGGAACCCCTTTAACGCCACCGGAAGTAGTGTCACCCAGCAGCACTGGGTCACACGTTATGACGCAATTAAGTGGCTATCCCATTGACCCTCTTTCTTCGAGATGCAAACAAAAACCACCTTTTTCGCCATCTCAGTTTTGATCCCTGCCCCTCAACTGATCATTATAGCCGTATTAAAGCAGGCGGCCATTGCTGTTTTTAGCCGTTTTATTGGTGGAGGTGGACGTAAAAAGGCGTTCGATTCAACGCGCTTTCGCCCCCAGGATCTACTATTACGTAGTAACTGCACTTCCACTACTACTACGCACCCCCAGAACAACAACAATTGAAACGGGGCTATTGATTGCCATAAAACACTTATCCCCATCACCCATTTCACTTTTACTATTGGCAAGCGTTTGCTTTCGGAAGCTGAGGCGACGTGGCTGCCACTCCAGCCACGTTCTTACCATTCAACTATCTGTTGAAAGCGACTTGATCAACCATAAAAGTTGACCACCCTTCCACGCTGTACATGTTTCATGCGTTCGATCGCTTTCAAATCGCACGATATTTCATTCAAAGTGCAAGGAACGATTCTAATGTATTCGTGCGCGATGCACGCGCAAGAATTCGAACTCATTTTTCTTTTAAATTTATAAATCCAAAAAAGAGCGCATTTTTAGGGCGATAATATGCCCTGAAATATCTTGATTTCAGTTTTCCTGTCGAGGATGGCTATAGTAGAACCAAGAAGTGATGGAGCTGAAGGACAGCCAATCAGAGAAATCTTGCTTGTCGATTAGCGCTTCCATGCGTCTTCAGTCGGTGAAAGTTGGCACGTGATTGTACGCAGTAACGCAACTAGGCTAAATCAATCGCCACACGTGATTGGTCCCTACTGGTCGGCACATCTGACCCAGTTCCATCACTTCTTGGTTTGACTATAGGCTGTGGAACCTCACTTATTCAACGCATAACGTGCAACTCGAGTACACTGTAAACCGTAAAAGTACAAATGCAGTTTTTGCGGGGTACAAAATGTACATTTGCACCCCATGTATCATAATGTACCCAAAGGGATGAAATGATTTAAATATTTGTACCTCAAAGTACACTGTACCCCTAGGAACACATTTCAAGGGTACACATGCGATGACCATATGTACCAATAGGGTGTGTATATTGTTTCAAAACATTTGTACCTTTTCCGTTTAGTGTACACAGCAAATAAAAAATATTCATTTAATTTTCGAATTTCGAAAGAAAATTTCAACAAAAAAGCACCTTCCAGCAGCGCGATGGCGTTTTCGTTCCTGCCAAAGACCTTCCTACCTGCCCGCGCGCGTTTTTTTATTTTTTATTTTCGACCATTAGCGCACTGATCTCCCCCACCTACCCCTCGGCTGGGTGTCCCCCTCTTTTCCCGACAGTTTCCCACGGCA
>JAQFYZ010002954.1:0-14936 GCA_034695085.1 Cylindroiulus punctatus | reverse complement strand
TTTATTTATTTATTAAAGCAAAAATACCGAACAAATTTTGCATGGTTTTGCATGGTGGAAATATTATGCAGGGTGTCTGAAAATTACCACGCTTTTTCAATGGACCTTGTAATCAGCCTTAATTTGTGTAACTAATGCAGCTGCACCCGATCAATTAACTGCGTGTATTCGTGAGTTTTACACAGCTATGCATTTTTCATGAGATATACAAATTCAAATTATCCTATATAAATTAATTGTAAAACGAAATGGCAGTTAACAAGAATGTAAAATCACAAAATATGCATTAAATACAATGGGTAACGGAATTTATCCATAGATCCAATTTTATTGGAAAATAAAAAATATAAACAATCATGGAACAACACCAAGGAATTGGAATGATGATATCTGTCACTAAATGTAAAATAAATTACCCGTGCTTAGACCATCTCATCTTTACTCTGTATGCATATCCCTATGGACATAACCAGGGAGAGGTAGGGGGCCGTGACCACAAGCTAGAAAAAATATCCCACTGAAGAACAGTTGGGTTTGATGGTGCATTAGATGCATTAAGAAAAGGGAAATGAACTGAATAGCTGTTTTCTTTCATATTGTGATATTCATTTGAAAACTATCTGCAAGCATTATATTGCTACTTCCAGCAGTACCTGAGAACTTTATACTGTGAAATTATGTCCACAAAATGTTCATCTAACTGCATGTTTTTGGCGAATGTACATGTAATGGTTTCTTTAAGTTATGGTGTTCAACACAAATATTATCTAATCTAATTTAAAAAACCACAATGGCAGTTTCATTGGTTTTTTTTTTAATTCGCCTTACCATCCACCTTATGGCTAGGATGGTAAGGCGAATAACCTGGACCATAATTGTGTAAAAAAATCGTGTCATTTTCTTTACAGAACTTCAGTGTCTAAACTTTGATTTAGTTTAGCATCTAATATCACCAAAACATTAATTTTAGGACACACCAGTAGTTTCAATAGCTATACGGCAAGTGGAGTGATATCTAACCCAGTCTGGTTTCCATATAAGGCAAGCAGGCTTGAATTGATGACTTTGAGCTTGGGTGGGATACCAATAATTATTATTGCATAAGTATGAATTGTCAGTTGTCGCCCAGTCGTCAGATTTTGGGTAAAAAGACTTGTATATTTCCATGATTTCTTTGACTATGGTAATGGTAATAATTCATTTATGCAATTACGATTAGCCATATGGAAGAAAATTGGATGTTGTAGATATGTAACTGCATAATGAATTGCGCCTTGCACCTTAATTAGTATTGCGATTCGATTTATGTACAAAGTATTAAATTGCCTTTCCATGATTACAGTGTATATCCAGACATTTGTATACATTTTTGAGTACTTGTTAATCCGCCTAAATATATAAAAATATATTTGCAAAAACCAGTTAATTCTTTGCATTTTTTGAAAACATTTTTCAAAAACTGGTTCATTTTATGCATTGTTATGCAAACAGTTTTCAAAAACTGGTTAAATTCATTTTATGCATTGTTATGCAAACATTTTTTTAAACCTATTCTTTTTTTGTAAAAATTTTGCAAAACCAGCTCATTTGTTTTGCAAAAATTTAGGAAAACCAGCTCATTTTTTTGCAACACTTTTGCAAAACCAGCTCACCATTTTGCATTTTTTTGCAAAAATTTGTCGCACTCATATATGAAATCTGACTTATTTGTCTACACTTGGGGAGGCTTCTTATCCGCCTTCAATTACCAGTAAAAAGGAAATTTGGAGTAAAATTGGAGTTTTTTTTATGGTGGTGCTGCTGCGCAGTGTCTACTTAATGTAATTATACATGTATGTCAATTTCAAAAAATTTACATTATGTAAATGCACAATAGGCAATATTTACAGCTTTTCATAAGTGGTGTATGTCTAATTCTTCTGAATTTCCAATGGTCAGAGAAATTTGCTTGAAAATTCGGACAAGTGAGGTAAGTTTATAATTTATTCAATGATATTCAATGATTCAAGAAATAAATAACATTTAGAAAAGTTTTCGTTTTATAAAGAACGGAACGTGAAAGTCAAACAAGAGAAAATTCGAACGCCATACCCCTGGCTAAGCAGTGCGCTCATTGCTCAGCTGTGCATCAAGATGGCGTAAAAAATTTGCTATGACCAACCTCTGGTAAATCTAGGACCTCTAAGTGTCACTATAGGATGACGTCATTGCTAACTTTGGTGAGTGCAAATCGAAAATATCCAATGCTGTCACTCCGGATTTTGCCATTTGAATCAAATATTCTACCTATCTACTTTTATATAAAAATACACCATCCAAAACAATGGATGATTTTTTTTATTTCTTAGGAATTCGTTCCACTAATTTTCCAAACAAATAAAGTATTGGTACGTTTATGTCAAACACGAGGGGGAGCGAGATCCCTAAACCCTGCCACGCTACCCGGCTGTTCCGACAAGTGTAACTCCTCCCCAGCTTAAGGAAATAATTGAGCCCTTTTGCCCAGTTCAAAATTTATTTTTATCGAAATAAGGCGATTTTATATGGCGGTACCAGTTGAGATTTCGAATAAACGGAATTGACGACCGGCAGGTTAGTGGAATGCCAATTTAGCGCGGAAAACCACCAATGAAAATAATAAATGAGCGGAGGGAGAAGCGGCCGTTCCGTCAATAGCACCAATAAAGATGTGCTTGCTTGTTTTTATCGTTAGTGATTCGTTGACCATTGGTGCAGGATTTCCATAGCCAATCAAGACAGGAGCGAACCAAATTTACCCAATGTAAGTTGGCAAATTATCTTCTATTTTGTCGGAGAAGGTGTTCTCTGTGTTCCACCGCACAATTTGAGTCGGAAAATGTCGCCGAAAAAGTTTAGGAAAACTCCAAATTCTCCACTTGTAGCCACTTCCCCATTGTCTTTAAAGAAAGGCTTAGCTTTCGTCGTTTTACCCATCGTGAGAGCACGCACGATTTCAAGTCATTTATTTCATTGTAGGTCAATTGCTAGTAGGTCAACTAAACCGTCTACCTCCGATGATTTTCATCATTTCATCAAAATGACGTACACTGTGCTATGGCACTCATTTATTAAATGTGTAAAGTGTTCTGCGTCTTGAGTTCACTGTGTGTGCATTTCCTCACGAAAGGGAATGTGTGACCATGACTGCTGTAACTAAACTCACACAATAACTAACGAAATTAATTGCTGAATTTTTCTTATTAGGCCTAACCACAATCCCTGGTGCGTATGGCCAATATAGTGGATCATTCCCTATTTTATAAGGATCTATCCCCTTTTCATCTTGTCAGCTCAGGCAGTTCAGACTTCAATATGAATATTTTTTAGATAGACGTGCAGTGCAAAAGTGTTGTCGAGGTTCTGTCCATCGTCTATTCGAATTCATAGAACTTTGGTTGTTGAATATTTACTTCAAAGGGAAACCACTGCAGATCTCTGTCCTCGACCATTTTGAGATTAGAGCCCCAAATCCTATTTGAGAAATTCTGCTGGCGTATCAAATCATCAAAGGTTTTGTGTAGGCCTACACAATGTTAGTGCTACATGTGTGTACATATACTACTGTAGCTCTGCTGCATGCGTATAACAACTATTCTAGCCCTATGTCAAGATAGAGGTGCATATAGCAATGATGGCAAATGAATGCAAATGTGTAACCAACATTGTGCTTTTATGTAAAGTCTTACCTCAGGACTTGGGTGGACTATTGCAGTGAACCACCATGGAGCAGTACCAAGTGACAACTACCTGCTCACCCAACACCAATACCACGATGAGCGGTGAGCATCAGCAACAAGTGGCCATCATGCAGAGCATACCGACAACCGTTCAAATGGCAGGGGGTGGACAGGGACAGCAGCAAGTACAGGTAGACTGTCGAACCAACCACACTGACTTTGGATTAGTTTTCTTTGCAACTGTTTGGCTTAGATTTTGATACTTTCAGATGCTACAGTTGAGCCAGGGAGGACAGATCATCCAGGCTGGAGGACAGCAAATCATGGTCCAGGCCATTCCTCAAGGACAATCTTTCCCCCTCCAAGGTCAGCAAATTCAGGTGGTATCTGTTAATCAGTTACCAGGTCAGCAAGGTCAGCAGCAACAGGTAAATGATTTTAACATTATTTCTTCAGCCAGCAAATGGATGATATATATTTTTTAAATAACATTATTTTACAAATCTTTGTTTTTCTCTCATAACAGATTATAATTCAGCAGCCACAGCAAGGCCAGATAATCCAAACAAGTGATGGTCAGACCATAGTTTACCAGCCTGTGACAATGGATGGAAATTTTGTACAAAATGCACAAGGCAACTTAGGTGTGTAAAATGTATTTTGTGATGAAAAGAAGTATCCCCTTCTTAAATAATCAAGAACACTATTAACCCGATCAACCTTTTATTAATCTATTAGAAAAATTGCCCAAACAGAATCACTTATTGGTTCAATGGAATTTGAACACTTTAACTATAAGTTTAAATAAGCTGCACTAAACTTACAGACTGAGACGCACACAAGAAAAGTGTAACCGTTTTACTCAGTTTTCAATGTTCCAGGCATGATTCAAATTCCCACCACTGTGGCAGGCAATCAACAGGTCGTTCAGACGAGTTCGGCGTCCAATGTGCCTCAAGCCATAACGCTGCCTTCCAACGTTGGGGGAATTCCTGCTGGAAACATCGTCATGGTTAGTTGCTTTACTTTTTAATTTGATTGGTAATCAGGAATGCCATGGATCGTGATTGTCGCCATGGTCGTTTCAGATGGTCCCCAGTGGAGGTACCATTCCGGGAATGCAAAGGATTCCACTACCAGGGGCAGAGTTCATTGACGAAGAACCTTTATACGTGAATGCCAAACAGTATCACCGGATACTGAAGCGAAGGCAGGCCAGGGCAAAGCTGGAAGCGGAAGGAAAAATACCGAAGGAAAGAAAAGTAAGCCAGCTCACATTTTTGGCTTCATATCCAGTTTTTATATGTAAACATTGCTACAGTAAATGTGATCACTTGATTCATTCTAGAAATATTTGCACGAGTCAAGGCATCGGCATGCTATGAACCGCATTCGGGGCGAGGGTGGCAGATTTCATTCTGGAGCGATGAAGCAGGAACCTCATTTAGTGTCAACTGTAAGTGGATTCATTAAATTATTTTGTTTTGATAAGCAAAAACTGACGTATTTAATTCTTATGCCTAGAGTATTTATACATGTCATATTTTTGAACGAAATATTAGACTTTGTAGTTTTGAAAACCACCGCTTGGCTTTAATTCAGTATAAACTCACTGAACTATCTGCTTGTTGTATTTTTAGAATGGCAGTTCGACTGTCAACGAGGTGATTGCAGAAATTTTGCCTACAAGTGATAGCAACTGACATTGTTGTCAAACATATACATGTAAACACTACTGGTAAATCTACTTTGAGCTATTTGCAGTCTAAATCGAAATGGCATTGGAGTTTTCAGCATTGTTTTTGCAGTTAATGTTTCCATACCTTTTTTAATATACATATATTTGGCATTCATTAATAAGAAATCTCTGGCTAATTTACAGATACCAGGAGAAGAGAACTGAAACAATTCCTCTTCCATTGGCTGTATTTATCAAGATGAAGTTAGGCGATTGCGATGTGAAAGTGCGAACACTTTGAAAGAGATGTATGTTCCAAGTGTCTTCATTTGATAATAAGGTAAATATTGATAAATAAGAAAGGGGTGTAGTTGTCTTGGATGTTTTGTTGCTCGAGAGCTTGAAATTACTGGGCAATTAGACAGGGTAATGTAAAAACATTGAATCTTTCTCAGCAGTGTTCATTATAACTGGAACGCAATGGAAAGTGTTGTCTCACTTTGATTTAATGAACTTCTAGAGTTTTGAAAATGCATTTATGGAGTTCGATCTGTCGATACGAGGGTGATATACCTATACCTGTGATGATAGAACTATTTTTTTGTACGTTTCATCCCCTAAAACATACGTTTAAAAGTTTAATACTGAAATAATTCAAAAGCATGTACATGAAATTTCACAGGTAATTATTATTTGAATCTGTGATTGCTTCAAAATTTAACATTGCAGGTATAGAACTCAGCATCACCAAATTATTATTTGTAAGGAACTGTTTTCCGTTTGAGGTTATAATGACTTTTTGCATCACAACGTAAATTTCCAGTTTAAAGATTTGCCAAACTCGATTAGGTGTAATTAAAAATCATTTATATAAAATGTTCCATTGAAGCAGTAAAATATGCTGCATGTGATATTTTCTGATGATTGTGTCAGTGATACTCTTGTGTTGCACACATCAACATTTGTTTCAATCATGATTTATCAAAAATCTTAATTTTGGTATTTTTTGAATGACGTAATATCTCAATAAGCAAGGATTTGTTTCTAATCTTAGTGAACACTAAATTTATTGCATTTGTCGTCGAATCTACTCCAGGTTCTATTCCAAAGTAATAAATTGGCCACAAGAAACAGTTTAGAGCCAAAAATTGTATTGTTAAGCTTTATGACTAGAACTACCTTTTCATGTGCAGTATGTGAAATAGACAATTGCTGGTCCTGAAACGTTGTCAAAAGCATTGTTTCACATACAACGATAATGCTGATAGGGGTAGCACACTTTTTTTTATTTGTTTGTTAAATTGTAGTTTAAAATTGATGTATGAGTGTTACAGACTACTTTGTCAGTTTAAAAAAATAAACTGCAGTTAATACTGAGCAATTTTCAACCACCTCCAGTAGCTGATAGATTCGTTGAGCTATTCTCTCCATAGCATGCATCATAATCAACATTTGGCAGCTATTTCTAACACAATTTCATCTATACTGGTTTATCACAGTGAAATGCTACCCGATGTCACTTGTGCCAAATGTTAGGTTGGCTACCCAGCATAGGTCATAGTGAAAGACCTGGTATCACCACTAGATGCGCCTAAGCAGTGGCAAGATAACCGTTAGTTGTCACAACCCACCGAATGTGTAATGGCACACTGATATGATCTAGTACAGGGGTGTCCTACCTTTTATCTTCCCTGGGCCACATTGGAATATTATCAGTGGTATTTTTGTAAGTTTACGATTTTTGTTGTTGTCTACTTTCATAGCTGTCCTGGGGCATATGTATTTGGTTTTTTAACAGAGGGCAAACCCGCCTTGTAGCCTGATTTTTAACCCATTATATAAATTCGAATTTGGGCTGAAATTATAACACCAGAGAGTGGACAGGTAGGTGGACAAATCTGCGCTATTGTATAGTACTACGTACATGGAGTAAACAAAATAATTTAAATGTTTATTTAGGTGTAGAATTTGTTTATGTTGGTGACATGCATTGTTTAAAGAGCATCAAGGTTTCAATTCAACACCTTCCCTAGCCACCATAAAAACCATATTTGAAAAACATTAACTTTGGTAAGTTCTGTAGACAGGAGATCATGATTCATATCTCCAATTTTAAAGCAACTCTAAAATGTTTCATCCCGTAATGCCTCGTAACATTCTAACAGAGATCTTTAAACACCTGTAACAGTCCATTTCAAGAAGGACCCATAAAGATGCATGTTTTTTGAGTTATTTTGTCCACTCCCTCTGTGTACTCTTTTCTTCTGTTTGGTTCTTGATGTTATTGTGATGCAATACGGCTCCTGTTATTTTAAATTTTTATCCAATTTCAAAAACATCGTGACTGGACTAGACCGGTGCGTAGTGACAGTTCACGTTCAACTCGTTACTGCACAGGCACACAAGTTGTGATAACAGGTCTTTCACCAAAACCTATCCTGGGTAGCCAACCACACATTTGAACAAGCGACACCATTATGTTTCATCTCATTGATTTATCATTATATTAAGTAAAAATTCCAACCCTTGTATTATTTGCAGAAAGCGCCTACTGCATGTTATGACTGTCTTGTTACTGAAATTTAACTATAGAGGTCGTTTAAATGCCAATAGATTTCTCGATATGCATTGCATTTCGTTTATTGGTAGGTCGTACATGTATGACTGAATCCTAAAGGGAGACTCACTTCTGCATATTGACTAAAAATATTAATAACTTAATATTTTCACACCTTTATTTTTCATCTCATGCTTGTTCCGTGTGTATACCTTTGTGCATTTTTAATTGCTTTTTGACAGAATTATATGTGTAATAATATTTGTAATATACTCTGTCATTTGCTAGATTAGACATTGTTGCACCGTTGGTTGCATTAATTGCCCCAGCGCGAATGTCCTTTTTAGGCCAATTTCAAACCCAATTTTATAAACGTCTGTCATGTTACTGCACAATTTTCAGTGCAGTTATTTCTCATAAATAAAATAAATGAATGCCAATTGGAAAAAATGGTCGAGTTTTTCTTACAATAATTTTTTTACATAATCACAGAGGTAGTAAACCCCACGTCAAAAGTCCTGCAACACACCATTTTTACCAATAACATTTGACTTTGGAGGCAATCTGCTGGAAATTGCTGTGGCTAAAATTAAAACATACAAACATGCAAAATATGCAAGAGCAGTTTATTACCTCTTAAAATCACCCATGGTCTGAATTGAATACACAAGAATTCGTAAAAAATGTCATCAAATCAAGAGGACAAAAATTTTCCAACAAAACAATACTGAGTCAAAAGTCCCAAAACTTGATCTTCCAAAATTGTGTACCACCACTTTTGACTTCCAAAACATCTTTAATCCAATGTGACATCATGTTATAAGTTATATTTTTTGCGTTAACATTGTTCCACACATGATGGTCATTTTATTCCAAATTGCACATACATGTAGCTGTACTTCGAATGTCAAACTTGTTCAGTCTTTTTCTCATTTCCCAAAAATCGTTTGAATGGGAATTTCCAGACCACTCCATTTCGTGAATACATTTAAAGTATATAGTGACATACATACATGTATATAGTCACTATATTGACTATATAGTGACATACATATATAGTCACTATATAGACTATATAGTGACTATATATTGACTAAATAGTGTAGTTTATTTAGCTCCATTGGATGATGCCGTATTATAATGATACATGTACATGTACATTTGGATCACCTTATACAAATTCAATTTTAATGTACATGTCATGTATGAGCATGTTGGTGGATGAATCCCGCTTGCCTGAAGGCGAAATGTATTATTTGAAGATCCTCTCGCTAGATGGCAGCAGAGGTGCTTATGCCTGTGATGTCCGTTGCTCCTGATTGGTCGCTCAGTGGTTGTTTGTGGGTTGAGGTTCCACCAACAACCCCTCATTATCGATCCATTGAACTGAAGAGCACGTGGACCCAGATGATAAACCGAAAGTTTCTGTGAGAAAAACTAGTCAAACTTTGGGGTGAAACCTCGTGTGTTCGACGCAAGTTAACATCTCTACTCGCTCAAGTGCTTCACCAGGTGATTGATCACCTGCTGCAATCTGGACTGCTATAGCTGCCTATTCGAAGGACTGGAATTTCCTGATTTCTGGCGTCGTGAAGTCACGGTAGGTCATTCGGCCAATTAAGGTGTTTTTTCAGCCACCTCGTTGCTTAATTGTTTCGAGAAGTCCAAAAGTGGAATGGAATGCGCGAATTCTTCGAATGACAAGTTTTCGTGTCAATCATTTTTGGAGTTGTGTCCTGTTTGCTTTCGCCACTGCCTATTATCGAACTGGTAATCCATGTGTCAATCCATCTACTGTTGTCGTTCGTTGAGTGGGGGTGTCAAATATCTCTATAGGTCGGTTTTTGTCAATGAGACCGATATAATCTTCACAATTCGCGAGACAGTGACTGTCTTCCGATTCAGAAACATTACCGTTATTCGGGCACATTCTGTCAACACATTTCTTGTGCAGTGTTATCGTTCTGTCACTGTTAACATATTAATCAGTTTATGACAGTCAGACAGTTTATTCTGGTGTTGTACAGAATACATGCTGGTTGGCAAGCGGATTTTGCGTAACAGATCACTGTCAGGTTGATTGAAAATGGTACTGTATGGGATAGCAAAAATGGCTGTCGGAAACGAATTTTTTTTGGTAAATCTTTAGAATAAGCCAGCAATGGCGGCCACGCTTGTTTTCTACGGGTTAGGTTAGGTTAGGTTTGGTAAAGGAGTGTCCAGGGGGCCAATTCTGACCTAACCTAACCTAAAACTATCCGTAACAGGCTCCGTGGAAAACAAGCGTGACCGCCATTGCTGGCTTAATCTAAAGAGTTACCATTTAATTTGAAAAATAATAATTGCAAGTGTATTTTTGCTAAAAAAAAATGATGAAATAAGTAGCCTGTATCCAAATCTGTAAACTGAAAAGTTGACCTAAAACCTAACTCCTGACAGTCAGTGAGTCACTGAGTGACTAATAACAAATGTCAAGGAATGCAATTGACAAAGAAAGGGTAGCTACATACAGTATATTTCACATGTAGGTGACATAAAGTCCAATGCATGGTCATTGCCACAAAGCAGTTAAAAGAGTGCATATATGGCAGGAAGTTTTGTTTTGTTAATTGTTCGGAATTGCATCCTCTACTTTCTCTATGGGTGAGGGTAATCCCAACCAATGCCACCCCCCCCCCATTTTCCTGATAGCACGGTATTAGTTAAAATTTCTTCATTTACAAAGTTTTGTCAATAATTGTCAGTTGTGTCCCCCCTGATGCACAGTTCACACGGTGCACCCGAACTAGTTCACTAACCTCGTTGAGAACCACTAATCCGATGGTTTCGGATTCCATTGACAGTTCTTTTGCAAAGTTAACTGCTCTGCTGTACACCCAAATAATACACCACAATGACTGTACAAGATTAATGACACAATTTTCTTGAAAAGATATGAAGTTCTGTAGCTGCTAATACACTGTAATTTTCGTCGGTTTAGTGTTTAAATGTCATTTTATTTCGGCTTGGCTCATTGTTTGGTCAAGTCGATGTGATGCCACTGGATTATGTCCTGTTTTTTGGTACTTGCACCTATTCGACTCTTTATCTTTGCCATCTCATCAACTACCAGTGAACAAGCATTGTCGAAATTCTCATTAAGCAATATTAAAATGCATTTGAAAATTCCAACCATTTAACTCCCAACTCCCAAGCCCGTCCTCACTTCCGGAATTCCGATGACCTTTGCCCCCTGCCCTCTCGAGCCGGCGGAGGTCAGTAATCCTTGACCCTTCGCCGTTTGAACTGACCGCGATTTGAATTAATCCAAATAAATATTCGCCGGTCGTAATGTCGCTTCATCGAGCTCTGGTAATTTTGGCCCAATTTGAAGGGTTAATTTTCGCTCTTCGCTAATTATTGCGTCAATTAATGCAGCGCCACGCGATTCGCCTTATCTAATGTAGTTTTTTTTTCTACTTTTGGCTTCAGCGCTCGGTGATGGCCGGTCCGATTGGCCGGATTGTTTGCTTTTAATCTGGTTGCTGGAATGTGAGCAGGTGTTGTTACACTGGGAAATAATTTGGCCCCTGGGGAGGGAAGGGCAGTGGCACAGGCGAAGCGGACTTTTTTGTGGGTCATAAACACGTGCGTGTTGGTTAGGACGCTCGCCTAAGTACACACAGACCGAGCAATTATTAGTCGGTGTACAGGGTTCACACTGTTTTTGCTGAGATGACGAACGTGTTCCACCCGAACCGAAAAGGTAAAACGTAATCGATATTTGTGAGGAATTTGTTAACTCTTGATTACATTTACCAGATCATGGGAAAATCTGTCGAGGTGCCATAGCTCTTTGCAATTCGCACAAGTGAATGAAAGAGTGCCAGACACATTCTGGTTTGGCACGAAAGTAGCAGTGACAATTAACAGGGACAGTGGCGGATCCAGGGTGGGGTTCCAGGGGTCAGGACCCCGTTTGGCAAAATAGAAAATTTACACTAGATAGATTGCTTAATAAATCGAAAAATTTTGCAAAAAAGTTAACTGATTTTGCAAATTTTTTGCAAAAAAATGCAAAAAAGTAAACTGGTTTTGCAATTTTTTTGCAAAAAATATGCAAAAATGTAAACTGGTTTTACAAAATTTTTGCAAAAAAACGCAAAAAGTAAACTGGTTTTTCAAATTTTTTGCAAAAAAAATGCAAAAAAGTAGACTGGTTTTGCAAAATTTTTGCAAAAAAATCCAAAAAGTCAGCATAGTAGCAAAAGCTGCCTTTTGCAATAATTTTGCAAACCAATGTAAAAAAGTGAGCTGGTTTTGCAATTTTTTTTTTGCAAAAAATGAACAGCTTTTGAAAAATGTTTTTAAAAAAAATGCAAAAAATGAACTAGTTTTTGTAAATATTTTTTTAAACATGTATATTTAGGTCTCCATATACATACATGTGCTCACTGCAGACTTGAAAAGAGGTCATGTCATGTCATAAATTACCGTTTCGATTATATAATGGTCGAATTTGGGTGACGGACCCCGTTTGAAAAAAAAGCTGGATCCGCCCGTGACACTTCATAAATCTGTATTTCTAAATGCATTGTGCAATGCACTTGTCAAAGTATTTTAAAACGTATAGTTTAAAAATGCATTTATCGTGGAGCTTTTTCTGAAAAATACATTTGCAATACATTTCACAATTTGTAATGTATTTAAAAATGCATTTGAAATAAATTTCTTTTACATGTGGGACGATTATTTTATTTATTATCATAACCATTGTTTCGATAATAATAATAATAAAGTTAATAATAAAAAAATACAACGTAATTGTTATGACTATTATAAGTGTATTCGAGTGTAACAGTGTGTCTGACGTTCTGAAACAATTCACCCCCTTACTACATAGTTAGGTGTTGAATTTTAATTTAATTACAAATGGCTTTTGATAGTAACGTTAATTCAGAAATCATGCTGCAGAAAGCTTGATTAATAGACTATATTTTATGCTCATTACTCGAACTCATTAGTTGATTTTGGTAAATTATGCTTTTTCTGATGCCATTGACTAGCAATTATTTCGCCGGAATGCATTTTTTGCTGTGTAAAAGGTCTAGGATAATTTTCCATCGCCATGATATTGTGGAAAAATAAACCACGTCTTCAGGCGTCGTTTAACAGCGACAAGAAAAAACATTTTTGGTGAAATTTCACCTCGGTGAACATCTTTAATCCCGGCGAAATTGAGTCGTAATTTTTTGATTTTCGTCGCAACGCCAGCCAAATTTTTGGCGAATTTCAGACCTAGTTTTGCCTAATTAATCAGGCGATTGATCCAATCTTTTGCCAGCGTTTTGTGCCAAATCCCTGGAGCGGAAAACGCAATGTCATAGTCGGACGAATATCAAAAGCCGAGCCTTTTTAATAACGGAGCTCGTCTTACAAAGGGGATCCAACCATTTTAAAAATAGCTATTTATTGACTGAATAAAGGAAAAGGAAAACCGTTCAATATTTTGGTTGAACCGAAATGACATATGGTTATTCATAACAGCGTGCTTTTTGGCTGCATTGACAACATTTTTCACAATAAAATGTACTAGAAAACACGTTGTTCCACTTTAAATCTATTACAAAATAAGTATTTAGAAATGAAATGTACTTCATCATAATTATCTGTGAACAAAATAAAATTAGAAATATCTTTTTCTCGATTTAATTACTACCATGTACATTTTTCTGATTTAAATGTTATTAAAATACTTTTTTCAATATACTAGGCCTATATGTATTTTTCTATGAAATTTGCTCTAAACTACTATTTTTAATTAAATACTTACAAAAACGATACCAAAACTGAATAATTTAGGATCATGTTAGTTTCTTAAGTTCTTGAGGGTAAACTGATTGTGAATGATAGAAGACATCTTGCACGAATGAGCGCTCGATCAAATGATTAAAAAATTGGGAAACTAATTCCCCTGCTAATTCCTACTTCATTAGTTTAAGCAAACAAGCTAGTTTTTGTAATTTGCATTTCGCTTATAGGTAATTTCGTCTCATTCACGTTGCGTTGATGAGTAAACACTAGATTAATGAGCGAGATAAATTCGTTGGTAATAATTAAACGTAATTGCCTCGATTTAACATTATTTTCTTTTTTTTATAAATGCTTCCTAATTTGATTCAATTCAATTCAATTCAATTTAATATTATGCTGATGCTATGCTTAATGATAATGCTGTTTTCTTGTCGGTATCCATAAAACTACCGGAGTTAACGTAATTAGTTTTAAGAAGATAATGATTTTAAAAAATCGTAACAGGCTTAATAGTTTAATTAGGTTTTTTATTTCTGATAACATGAAAATTATGTTGTATCAGTCTGGTCTGTTAGTTATTGGCGAGCAAATATTTTAAATATTTTCGTGTTTGGTTTCCCAGACAGTTATTATCCTCATAAGTATCCACCTACGTGTGCAGTGTATATTTATAAATAACTGGTCTATATATCTGTGGAATAAATTGGTTGATGGATTACACGTTCCCACTATAACATAGTAAGCCTAATCACTTACTGATATAGGGTACTGGGCTGAATGGGATTTACTTTCGATATGTTATAACAAATTACATATGATTCAGACGCGATTGCCAATGGCAAAACATTTATCATATTTCTCATTCGTAAATCCAAGCTGTTATGGGCATGATTTCAGTCATGTGTACATTTGGAACATAATGTCGCAAACTTGGTACTAGTACGTGTATTTGCAATAATTTTAGACCAACTATTTTGTCATCGTCGCTAAATTGGATGACATTGTTTCCACACATTTTTACCAAGTTATTGTTGGTTGAATAATGTGCTCGTGTAAAAACTGACCAAATGTTACTAATAGTGTCTTCAGCAGCGTAAACAAATTCTCAGAAAATTTTCGATGTTGTTATTTCGATATATATATACAGGGTGAGGCATTTAACTTGAGAAAGTTGAATATCATTAAAAGAAAGCATTTGACAACAAAATGT
>JAQFYZ010002953.1:0-14936 GCA_034695085.1 Cylindroiulus punctatus | reverse complement strand
CCGCCAGAAATAATTTTTCAAAAGGCCCCGCAGGGAAACTTTGCACAGGGCCCCGCAAATGTTCGGGCCGGCACTGAGTGTGATTTACATGTAGACGCCTCTCAAGTTTAAAACATATTTGTCATAACCGATAAGGTTACCCACAAATTCATCTTACAACCAATCTATTGATGCTGATATTGCAGTTTCATGAACATGCACATTTATTTTTCTCAAAATGCGGTCTAACAAACGATTAATTTAAATGTGAAATTTCTATTTGATTAACTCATGATTAATGGACAACTTTGGCTTACCTAAAAATCAAATCGTAATTTATTATAGCCTGCTAAATAAACACTTCCCAGCATTAATTATGGCAAATTATAAAATGCAATCCATCAACATTCCCATTTAGCATTTTTATTACCTATTGAATAAATCCTGACAACTATGCTGAGGCTCTCACAATTATGCAGGAAAAAATACAATTAAATAATTATTTTGCAAATGATTTATGGTTTTATGGTCGTCTTTTGTACAAATACAACCTGAATTGTAAATATAAGTATGGATACTGTTAAAAATGCTTTCTAATGATGCTTCATTATGAAAATATATGCTTTGTTGTTTTTAAAATGTTTGTGAAAATACACTATGATCTCTGAACGTTGGTGACATTGCATATTTAATAATTTTAAACTAACTATGTGATAACGTAACCACTGTTGTAAGTCACAGGTAAAGCTAATAAAATTCCAGGAGTAGAAATATTGTACATTAAATTGCACGATATTCCTCACAAATTCAAGATCACAACCCAGATGAGCAACATAACAACTGCATGCATATAAGTTACATAGGATTTTTTAAACTGCAGATACAACAGTTATCTTTCAGCATTTTCATTTATATTGTGCTTTTTTTGTTTAGCATAGTGGGTTTTCCGTTACAATCTTTTTTCTTGTTCAAGCAAAGAAAGCTAATGTTGCAGGCCTTTGTTTATTTCTTCTAGACTTTAGCTGCATTTCAGATTTTTTTCATCCCCCAGTTGTTTTAATAAGATCGCTTTTAGTTGCTTTGTTTGGTGAAGAAATGCTGGGATGGGATGTTTCAGAGAAGAAATTTAACAAAAAACGCCCAGAAGGAAATGCCTGGTACATACGCAGTAAACGTGAGCTTCTACACGTATTAGAAACGAAATAAGCTTTTTTTCCTCAATAAAAAGCTTTCTTCATTATACAACAGGGATTTATTTGAAGATATGCGAAGGTAATTCTAACGCAGCGAAACCGATTCACAAAGAAAAAAAGGTAAATTAAGGTGAAGAAAACTTCCCTAAGTTGGGTATTCCATGGACACCAAACAAATTTCGTGATGAAAATGCAATAAAGATTAAGATAATAGCACATTCATTCTGGTTTTACTTTCAAGGATGGTGGTGATAGTATAGATCTTTTCAAAATAAGTTGTAATTTATTTATGGTGTCAATACTCTTTTACACTACGAGTGCATGCACTGAAAAACATTTCCTAAAAATGATTCCCAAAAATGTTTTTCAAACAGATTTGCATCCTAAAAAATATAATACTTGGATGTAACGTTAATATTGAATGATGTATTTGAAAATACATTACTTTAACATGCATTTTTAAGTATTTTAACATTTCCTAAAAATGTTTTCCAAACAGATTTGTATCTTAAAAAATATAAGAATACTTGGATGTTACTTGAATATTGCATGATTTATTTGAAAATACATTACTTTAAGATGCATTCCTTTTTCTAAAAAAAATTATACATCATTCTACACTAGAAGTAGAATTTGAATAATAATTTTTTTAATGTTTAGTAGATTTTACTGATTTGCTTTAATAATAGATTATACGGAATTGGTTATTATGTATATGATATGTGGTGTAATGTATAGGAAATGTGAATATGTTACTTTAGCTAAATAAATTTGATACCCAAACGATTTGGTTCATTATTTTGCATGGCCATATTGCTTTCTTGATTGCTTAACTGATTTATTTTCAGAACGGTGTATATAAAAATACGATTCATTCAGAAAGTTATTAACACTTTTTGGAAGTGTGCATTTTAAAACATTATAAACAGCATTTAACTAGATTCAAGATGCGTTTTCCAAATTTATAAATGCGTATTTCATAGAAAATTGAGAAATTTATTTAAACTTAATTATTTCATGTATCGAACATGTTGTGAGTTGAACATGAAATAATTTTCTACAAAAATCATGTTTCAAACCAAACGATAACAAGAAACTTTGAGAACTTAAAAAAAATTAAATTAAAAATGCAATCAAACTAGCTTTCGTAGCCCAAGAAGCGAGGTTTAATTTCCCAGATTTCATATTCTGAAATATGCAAAAGCATACCATGGATCCAACCTGCATTTTTAAAAAATCTCAACTCCTTTATTTGAATAAACAAGTTTAAGTGAACCATTAGGTAACAGCTTTCACTGTCGTCACAGTCGATACACATAGTATTGCTGGGCAAATTCACTTTTTTCCCCTCTTTTTTAAATTGAGAAAAGTTTTATTATCGAAAGGATCTGGCTGAGATGTGCACTGAATAACAAACAAGAAAACATTTGATTAATTGCGTCGTTCCATAGCCCTGAGCTTGAAACTTCACGAAAAAATGCAGCATAAAAGAAGCTCCAGTTTCAACTACAGCTGTATTGCAGATTTGCGCGTTTTTTGGTGACATAATTTGATTATTCCCTGCATGCACATTATCGAAATATTATTCAATTAAAATACATCGCACACTCATCGTTCATCTCGTTAAAATTTGATGTAAGAAACAATGACCCGGATAATGAAAAATAAGTCTACGAACGCATCGTTTATTATACGAGATGTGAACAGGTTATATTAACCGAATAAACCTAAAAGATTCCGTATATTTTTAAACATAATTTTAGATTGCTTCTTGCATGCATGGCAGAACTAAACTCATCAATCTACAATCTTTGTTTCACAGGTTTGCATGGTTAAAAATTATTAGAACATAAACATTTCTGTATAATTTTTTTACCAAAATCAGTTAATATACACTTTCACAAATAGTAATTTTCATATACAGTAGGTTTTCTATCAGTTAGAGAATTAGTTTTTGTGATGAAATCTGTGACCTCTAAAATACAGGGTGTCCAACACTCATTGCTTCTAACAAAACTGGACTTACAATATGTGCGCTTTAATTAGATATCATTGAGGAATTTTTTAGGCCTCTATCTGGGGTCCACCCTGATTGCCTCTGAATAAATCCTCAATTGATTTAGTGTTGGTTACTGTAACACATGTACAGTAGAGCCTCGATTATCCGGACATATATTAAAAAAATAGGTTGATGTGAACGCTGTTGATGCACAACGGAAAACATTAACATGCATTGTTTTCAACTTTGTTTCTGCCTTTGTTGCATGTATTAGTGTACTACTGTTTTCCCTTTTCATTGAAATTCACATAAGTTCATGCAGAAATGAGTTATTTCAATGCAATTCGATTATCCGGACCACACCTGGCAACAATTAGTCCGGATAATCGACCTCCAGGGTCAAATTTACCACAAACAAATGTACATGGCCACACATTAACATGCATTATGCATTGTTTTTAACTTTGTTTCTGCATTTGTTGTAGGTATTAGTGTACTACTGTTTTCCTTTTTCATTGAAATTCACATAAATAACTCATTTTTGCATGAATTTAAGTGAGATTAGATTATCCGGACATAAATCATCCGGACATGTATTAAAAATATTAGGTTGATGTGAACGCTGTTGATGTACATGGTAACACATTAACACGCATTGTTTTAAACTTTGTTTTTGCCTTTGTTGCATGTATTTGTGTACTACTGTTTTCCCTTTTCATTGAAATTTACATAAGTTCATGCAAAAATGAGTTGTTTCAATGAAATTCGATTCCGGATAATCGACCTCCAGGGTCAAATGTACAAAATAAATGTACATGGCAACACATTAACATGCATTATGCATTGTTTTTAACTTTGTTTCTGCATTTGTTGTAGGTATTAGTGCACTACTGTTTTTCTTTTTCATTGAAATTCACATAAATAACTCATTTTTGCATGAACTTAAGTGAGATTAGATTATCCGGACATCAATCATCCTAACATGTATTAAAAATATTAGGTTGATGTGAACGCTGTTGATGTACATGGCAACACATTAACATGCATTGTTTTTAACTTTGTTTCTACCTCGGTTGTATGAATTAGTGTATACTACTGTGTTTTCCCTTTTCATTGAAATTCACATAAGTTCAAGCAAAAATGAGTTAGTTCAATGAAATTCGATTATCCGGACCACACCTGACAACAATTAGTCCTGATAATGGACCTCCAGGGTCAAAGTCATGCAGGACCTCAACAGCTACATGTATTTAGCTGGAATCACAATGGTACACTTTCACAAAGACCTCGCATCACCGAAAATAACATTGATCTGACTCCAAACATCTTTTAAACGCGAGATTCTTCGTTTAGATTGAAAACTATTCAAGTGAAATTCAACTGGGGAATTGGTGGAAATGTCGTGTCCTCTTTGCAATTGCCAGCGAAAGCGTATGATCGAGTGAATCGAGCAATTTGAGGATTTAAGGACGCAATAAACAAGTTATCAAAATGAAAAGATCCGTTGCTAAGCTGCTAATATATGGCATGAATTCGCTCATAATACATGTATGTCGTTTGGCGAACACGAAATTTGCCTGATATCAGTGTAAACATCAGCGTCTTGGGTAGTAAAGATGCAAGATTTCTGTGGGGGCCCCCAATGGCAGCCAAGACTAATGGCTAATGAAGCAAACAATGGTTTGAATTAAAAGGGCGATGCTGGGAAAACGAAACTAAATCCACCTTGTTATCAGCGAAATATTTGTGGTCTGCAAACTCCGGCTCGTTTATAAACAAGTCTGCGCACTTCATTATAATTTCATGACGGTTTCACGTTTCTCATCTAATTATAGCGCGCCCAATATGTAGGTGCGTGAACGGGAATAAATTTGGCTAATAATGTTTGTCGTTCATGCATGCATCATCGACGCAAAATCTCTTTTGGGATTTGAAAAGTGCAATTTTGTGGGGCTCAAAAGTTAGTCGGAAACAAAGGTATGGGAAGTGACCAAGAACTTCAGACAAAAATGGTTTTTTGAGCTGTTTTTGGCTGTACAATACAGGGTGTACCGAAATTATGCTGCCAAACAAACAGGGTTTGTAGCTGGTGCTAACCGTCAGTCCGTTATTCAAATTTAATTAATTATATATTAAAAGTCACATGGCATTTTTAACCAAGCTAACATTT
The DNA here is from genome assembly GCA_034695085.1 of Cylindroiulus punctatus. Taxonomy (NCBI): domain Eukaryota; kingdom Metazoa; phylum Arthropoda; class Diplopoda; order Julida; family Julidae; genus Cylindroiulus; species Cylindroiulus punctatus. The sequence goes on along the minus strand of JAQFYZ010002953.1, from coordinate 9,595 downwards.
GTCAGTTAACATTGTACGTTCAACGTTTATCCGTTGCATTTCAACCAATCTAATATTCGTCAGTATATGTTGTATGTTCAACGTTTATTATCCGTTGCATTTCAACCAAGCTAACATTCGTTAGTATACGTTGTACTTTCAGTTGCATTTCAACCAATCTAACATTCGTCAGTATACGTTGTACGTTCAGCGTTTATTATCCGTTGCATTTCAACCAATCTAACATTCGTCAGTATACGTTGTACATTCAACGTTTATTATCCATAATCGACCGTAACCAAAATACAACGTATGTGTGCTACTTGGGTTAAATCCTTGGTGTACAGACACTAGTAGACACAACAGAGAACTTGGTGGCCCGAATTGTCGATGCCTCTGCAAGGGTCCAGGATACGCCAGGAATCGAACTACAGCAGGTTTTTATTTCAAATTGCATGCCATCTTCGCAACGCTCTTTCCCGAAATGGGCAATGCAGCCGCCATGACACCTTCAATGACCAATGTCGCTCGCCACCTGGCGGCCGCAGTTTGATACCCGTAGGTTTCATTTCTTTGCACTTTACTTAAACTATGGGTACACTTATGGGTCAAACTATGGGTACACATAAAGGCTTCAAAGTCGTCCTCTAGGGGGACAAATTAAGATGAACTAAACCAACCAGAAAAAGGGTAAGCCTTTGCTTCCCAGAAATGGCGCTTCATATGATTTCTAATTAAGCCCTTCTAACGTAATGTATAAATTATATTTTTCCTTTCTGACCCAGAATGCATCACGAATAACTCGAAACTTCCTCGCTCCTTAAATTACGTTTGCAATATTAATGCGGTTCCCAGTGGGCGCTGTCACGTTGGCCGACATAAAAAAATAATGAAAATGGCGCCTGCTAACTTAAATAATGACTATTTTCGCAAACAAATTAAAGGCAATATCGCGCTGAAGGCGTTGATGGATCCAGCGTATAATTTCGCCTTGATTAAATCGCAGCGTGTTTCAAGCCCGGCTGTAATCATATTCCCTGGTCGTGTGTTAGCCTATTTATTACAACGCCCCCCAGCGGAGAAAACCAAATGGACAGTGTGAGCGCCCCCTCTAATTACACAGAGTTGGATTTGGAGAAAATGAGAAAAGATGGAAAAATATGGACGTCAACAGCGGAATAATTAACACCAGGTTTTGCTTTAATGAGCGAACTGCTCTTTTAAGTCGCCTTAATTGGGCTTGTTGTGTACAAGGGAACATGTGAACATAGGGGCTGTTGGTGTAATTTGAAACAGGTGGGCTCAGCCATTGGAGCCCAAGAAGTCCAAGCAATTACTTTCTAAGACACATTAAGTAAATCTCAGTTGGATTCCATACCAAGAATAGTACGTGCCAATTTATCAAGGGGTCATGCATAAACAACATCCTTGGCTGTATAGGGAAGGGGTATGAAGGGAGGCATCTCTGATATACATGTACAATTTAATTTGTAAGGCACCAGTTTAAGGGGATTGCTGGTCGATCTTGACCATTGGAGTAGTGACGTCAATGTGACGTTTCACATCATCATCTGCAGTGTCAGCCTAACGCCAACACGACAACTACTGCCCTACTACTAGCATATATGTTCAAAAAATAAGGTACGAATTGCTTAATTGACACTTGTTTGGCCCCCACATTGGGCCCCCTTTCTTATCACAGACGGTATTTATTTCAGCATTGAAGTGTGGTTTTAGCAACGTTCTTTCCCGCAATGAGCAATGCAGCTGCCATGACACCTCCAATGATCAACATGCCCCGCCATCTGGCGGCTGCACTGCCCACTGTGGGAAGGAGCGTCGCGAAAATAATGCGCAGAATCTGAAATGAAAACTGGCTGTGGTTTGTGGGGTAAGTTTTTTTTTTTTTTTTTGCAAAGACATAGATGAACTACAAGTTATTTTCACTTCAATAAGTTCTAGATATGTACCCCTCTTCAAATGTTGATACATTGATGGACATTTTAGGTGCAACCGCTAAAGACAAACATGATCCTCTTCTCTCAGAAGAAATTAGTTTAAACGTGTAAATTAATTCTATCCAGTATTGCAAAACATTATTTGACAATTACAGTGTTTCAAATGCAAGTGGGACTTGTCATTGGTGTCTAGACTTTTAGCAATATTTAAAAAAAAAACTGTCTTAAACAAAGCATCTCCCATTGTAGACCGTGAACCATTTCGGAAACACTCGTCTCGCCGTGATCTTCCAGTGCCACGTTTTCAGATTTATAGCTCGATTACGCCATAAATTCCTCACCACCGTGCACACACATCGAAGCCAGAACCCCATTCAATCATCTAAAATTTAGAAAAATGTCTAAGAGTACGTTTTTCAGTGGCAAACAATCCGCAATGCAGCCACACCTCGTGGTACGGCACAGTCGTTGATTCAAGGGGCAGCATTTCATAATAACAATTGTAATAATAATACTAATAATAGTTTATTCAAAATGAAAAGGAATTAAAGAGTTGCATATGCAACACTTCCAAGTCATCCTATGAACATGAACAGCTATAGTGTTGACAAATGAAATGACATCAACACAATCCGACACCTTGACAATTGAGAAGTAAAAGCACCAACAAAAAAAACATTTAAGAACAGACTGCTTGTAGGCTGAGCAAACCGGAATCAAAGTCCTGCAGGATGTGGGCAATTACATATCCTGGGAAAGCCAGGTTTGGTGACCATGCCTCCTGCGTGATATAGACACAGTGGAAGGTGTACAGTGTTACTTCACACGCCAACTGTTTGGACAACGGGACGCCATGGCGCCTCATACCCCGACTGCTTACTGGCTCTCAGACTTGACCCATTGGAACTACAGTGGCTTAAGACGGACCTTACATTGTTTTTCCAGATACTTATTGGGGATTACCATTTATCATTTTAACACTTCTTTTTTAACATTTGAACACTTCAGTTGCCCCAAGCTGTACTATATGCGAGCAGGCTCAGGTCTGAAGTTGCTACCGCAAAGATGTAGTCTTGATTGTCATTTACATTCGTCATTTCATGAGGCACTGCCTCGTGTGACCACCTCTGCTACAAGTTTGAGCGCACTTCTGTGTGGCATAGACCGCTTCGATTTCATTGCATTCCTAAAGGGGCATGCATTAGTGGTGACCTGAGCACTCAGCATTGGCTCCTGTCGCTCAATACTAGGAACGGGCTATCCCACGGCATGTGTGATGCAGGCTTGACCTTGTCGTTGCGGACGAAGACATGGGTGCAGGAGGTCAGGCCCTTAAAGATAAAGATGGACCTGGGGCCGTGCTGCGAAGTAGGTACCGGCCGCAAGGTGCGCATCTGTTTTAATATCTGCTACCATATTACTTATCCTTGTGTATTTACACTGATGCGACAATACAAGTATATCATTTGTAGCGTTCATGGAAAAGTGACACTCGCTCATATTTGATATGGAAATTCACTATACATGTACAGTATATGGTCGCCGTATCCGATAACCGAAACCGGATTTTGTTCACTAATCCATCGTTATATCCGGTTTCGTCGCTATAACCGATTTTTGTACATAGGTGTAGATACAAAACCAAACTTTGATGAAACATTTGGTCGCTATATCCAAACTGTCGCTATAACCGATGTCGTTATAAGCGATTTCTACTGCAGCTGCCATGTCCGATAGCAAAACACAATTTTGCCCAGCATTTCAATATTAAAACGAATAAAAACAGCTCTGGAAATACGTTTCGCTCGTTTCGTTGTATCGAGGCCATAAAAAGGGACAACAGAAATTTCCGCGGTCAAAGCGACATGTAATTCCCATTGGAAACGAGCAAATAAAAGCCAGCCCCAATTGAACTTTGTCCAAGATAAAAACGACCGAAGAGTTTGTCTGCACTAAATCGCCCCATTTGTAATTCCCTGCCCTATTTTATGCGTATGAGAACCTGGAGCTCTTAAGATAAAATTTTCCTCGTTTATTTTCGATTTACTTTTCGTTCATTTGCAGTAAATCTTGCTCGGAGGAGTCGAGCAGACGGCGCTGACACTTGACCATAGCCAGAAAATTGGACTTCCGGTCGCCTGATCTGCTCCTATTACATTCAATTCAAAAATTGCAGCCAAAAAAACCCAATTTTTGAGGGGCCAAAGGAGCTAAGGGCCTCACAGCCACGCCCCCTTCGACTCAATTTTTGCGGCGGATTTCATGACTTATTTTCCTCCACATTAAATTCAGATGGCGAAGGAAGTTGTTGAAAAGCTGGTTCAACCGAATTTTTCCAATTGAAGTCAATCACAAGGACGACAACAGTCGTGAATCAAAAGACGAGCAAAATGCTAGGCCATTTGAAAACCTCATCCCTGACCCCGATTTTTACTGCCAGAATCACCACTGACATCAAAAACACACATTAATTCCACCAGTTTCCTTACAGTAATCACTAATATAAGTTGCAGCTGACCCATCGGATTTAATTCTTGAAATGGTTGCAAGATGCAACCATGAACTTCAATCAATACGAATGGAAAGATTTTTGAGAATTAAGTGTGTAATAAGTTGTTTTAACATTGGCTTCACAATATCCAAAGGTGTACTTGCAGTAAAAAATGTACATGCACAACGAAAACATTTCCTTAATCAGCCCCAAGTGATGACATGAAATTGATTGGATCATTAAGGTCAAAAATTATAGATTCGCATTAAGTAACTTTTTTGCAGATGTGAATGATGTGAAAATGCTTCATTTACTGTTCAATGTTTATAAACATGAGGTGAAGAAAAATTTCAAAATGAAACCAGCAATAAGCTTAGAGCACACATTGCAAAAAATAAAACTTCAAAGTTTAATTAGTTTTGTCCAAATTTACAATTTCATTACTGATCTATTCCACAGAATTGCTTGCTTCAAATGACAGCTTGAGTTTCTTTACTTTTTTACCTTTTTACTTGACGTTTTACATTTTAATTGACTTTTTTACCTTTTTCTGGACGTTTTTACCTTTTTCTAGACTTTTTACCTTTTTACGTGACTTTTTACCTTTTTACGTGACTTTTTACCTTTTTACGTGACATTTTACCTTTTTACGTGACTTTTTACCTTTTTACGTGACTTTTTACCTTTTTACGTGACTTTTTACCTTTTTTACGTGACTTTTTACCTTTTTACGTGACTTTTTACCTTTTTACGTGACTTTTTACCTTTTTACGTGACTTTTTACCTTTTTACGTGACGTTTTGACTTTTTGAGATTTTTATTTGACTTTTTAAACTAAATTAATCTTCCTGACTTTTCCCTGATTTTTCCAAGGTTTTCCAACTTCCCTGCATTTTCCAGGTTTGGGGGAACCCTTATCATGCATTGCAGTAAAAATGTCAGTTTTTTGGGCTAAAATGTGAGGCGCCTTCACAGTGACACTTCAAGGTATCTTATGAGCCTGTTGATGATCATTGCAACAATGACAATTTCGTTCAACATGACGAGCAATATCAACAGCAAGGTGCGAAATCGCACCTCGTAAACAGGGCCTGGAGCGATTTCACCGAAAACTACTACAAAAGAATAATCCGGTTGACAAAGGATGAAAAAACGACAATTTGCGTACGCATTTCAAACTGCTTTGCGGTTTCTCGAGCCTGTCTCCAGATACGAGCATCAGGATCGTCATTTGCGGCAAAATTAAGCGGATTTTTTGCAAAATAAAGGGCTGAGGGGTGGGGTAAGGTGGTTGAATAACCAAGGGTTTAATCGATACACAAGTTGCTCGTGTAGACGACGACAGACGCAACACGCACCAGGGCACAATTAAGAAATCCAATTTCTGCGTTGAGTATGAAATTGCAGGGATCTGTTTAAATCCGTTATATTAGGTAATTACACAAAGTTTTATGAACATGTTAAGACTTGCTATTGGGACGCGGAGTGTTCGAGACCCCTTAAGTTGGTCTTGGTGCAATGAGAAAAGAAAGTGGTTTTGTTAAGTGTGTAATTATTGTCCTTTGAGTTGGACATTTAGGAAGGTCAACAAGGTTGTCAAGGTGAAATTTGCACAAAACACTTGGGGGATCCCAGAAAGGTGTTCCCCAGAAATTCAATTTTCAACTACCTTACCTTGCCCTGACGTTTCCAGGTTTTAACAATTTCCCTGATTTTTCCAGGTTTTAAAAAAATTTCCCTGATTATTCCAGGTTTTAAAAATTTCCCTGACCATTACAAATTCGAAAATATGACATTAGCCAATGTAATAAGTGCTATATTTATTTTAAATGTTTATAAACATAGGAAGAACACAAATTTTTATTAGGAACCAGCAATAAAGCACACACTTTAATAAAAAACTTCAAATTTAGATTAGTTTTTCAAATTGTATTATTGATCTCTTCCACAGAATTGCTGCTTCAATTGATAGTTGGAGTTTCTCAACTTTGTGTCAAGAGATTTTTTAAATTTCCCTGACATTTCCAACTTTGACATTTTAGGTCATTCAGGAAGTCAATTTTCAACTTCCCTGATTCCAGGATTTCCAGGTCTGGGGAAACCCTGTGATATCCTCCTGTATCATAGCCTGCGCATTTTCATAATAAATTGCAGTCAGTTTTTTGAAAAAATTGACCTTACTTCATACGTTCAGCTTGATAACATTGTTAACCCAAATGTTTATTGGGATAAAAATGACGTCACCAAGTCGATTTGTACTATTTGGACATGATATCACTGAATACTCGTAGTATGTGTACTTCAGAGTATAACATGTTCACTAAAGTGTACAGGCTAGAAATCGAAAGGAAATTGACCAAAAACTAATTTATTCAAAGGCTATAAGGACAGACATCAATTTTTAATCACACACGAATTAATGCAACGACTGAATCCAACTGGTACGGTTGGAGAAACTGCATTTTGGCCCCCAGCCTGAAACTAATGAATTTAATACGATCTTGCATGGCATATATTGGACTCAACATTTTAATATGGCGACAGTAAACATACAGTTCGAGCCAACGAAAATGTTGGCCAGGACAAATTTCATACTTTCATTACATTCAGACTATTAGATGCATGGATAAACAGAAGAAATTGATACAAATACCAGTCTATTTATAGATCTTTTCCCTATATCAGCAGCATTTTTGATAGTTTGGTATGTTTGGGCAGAAGCCCTCATCTCTCCATAAGTTAAGGAAATACACTAGAGAAATACGAAAGACACATGATTGATTTCATTCAATACTGCAATGTTTGTCCAATTTGAGTAAAATGCAAACGTCAAATTTAAGTGGCCAAATATTGAATGCTGTTACACGATACAAGACAACGTTTTCCAATAATCATATTTATGCTTCCCTAATCTGCTGTTTTTAATCAATCCATGCGGAAATGTGACACTCGCTCATATTTGATTATGGAAATCCATAGCTTCAAAACAATATTACTATATTCGATTACAATTAATCGAAATGAAATCCCAGGCCCTAAAAGTGAAATTGGGTGTGTCAAATTGAGTCTGAACTCATTAGGCAATAGGACGTTGAGTAAATGCTTGCATTGACTTATTTCGTATCATAATTCACTCCTTAATAAGTTAATCACTGAAATTTGTTTTTATTTTTTTCTTTATATAAGCTATCCAAATCAAGTTAAATTTAATTGAAAGCAATGAAGTGAAATCAGGGTTGAGTAAAAACGACAATAGGAAGTATTAGCCAGATATTCATTTTCACTTAAAACTAATGTGCCAAATATACAAAACGTTTAACTTAAGTTTACAGGGCACCCCAAAAATAACAATTTCAACAAAATTATTTAGCTTACCATCTTGACCATTAAACATCTTGCCAAACTTGACACATACCAATTATTTATGCATTATAACTATATTTTCAACACCATCTTATCGTGCATGATGGGATTGACTGTGTGTTTGAAGAGCTTTCAAGATGGCTGCCATTTTCAAGATGGCCGCCACTTTCAATCAAAAAGGCTTCACTTTTCAGCAATGAACATGGCAGACTGCTATTAATGAGGAAAAAGTGATTACTTGCCGAAATATGGACTTTATGCAGATTCATTTTATGCAAATGAAATCAAAGTGATTAAAATTGTGACAATTTGAGGCAAAAAGTGACTGATTGAAATTGAGAAATTTGCCCCCCCTAGCGGGTTACATGGCCCTGTTTGGCAATGTTTATCCAATTTTCTGCATCAGTCATGATAAATGGAGAGGTTATGAGACTTCACAAATTGGGTTAAATCGTCCACACGAGCAGACAATCAGATTTTTTATCGTCTTTTGTTATGTGGCAATTGTCTTTGTCTCTTCAGTCATGTCATAAATTTCGCTGTTGTTCAGACAAAGGATATTGCAGCACTCTGAAATCGTTTCTTATTTAATTTTAATTAATGGTGCGGAAATTGATCTTTTAGAGAAATTCTATTATGTTAAAATTCTGTTATGTTGAAATTTTGTTAATTCTTGATTTCTTGTCAGCTGCAATAAAGGATTTTCTGTCCAAAAATCCTCCGGGTGTAAATGAACAAAGGTCGTGTACAAAAAAAACAATGCTTCCATGGTTGTAAGTTGCATTTGTTTGCGTTTGGGATCCTATCTATAATCCTTTTGTACCGTCTGTTGACATAACTATTATTTTTTGTGAATGCCATCATCTCTATTTGTTTAATGTGAAAGCTTCATCTCAGAAATATTGATTCTGATGAGATTGAGTTTGCTTTGAATGGATGAAAGAGATACGACTGCCTAATGCACTCTAGCCATCCGAATGCTAGTCAAACTTTGGCCAAATTGTCGAAAAAGTTGCGACTTGTTTGATATTTATATGCAAAACTAAGCATGCAGATCCACAATTACAAAATCCTCAATGAAATAACTTTTGAACAAAAAAATAAATTTTGAAATGAAAAACAGTAAATTTTGAAATGAAAAACAGTAAATTATAAAACGAATGAATAAATTGATTTTCCAACTGCTTTTAAGATCTTTCGAGCCTTTTTCCTTAAAACAATTTGTAGATTTTGTAAAAATGAATTTGTAACATGATTTTTTTTACAAAATCCACCAATTGGTGTGAGGAAATCCTGAAAAATTCTCGAAAGATTTTAAAAGCTGTTGGAAAATCAATTCATTTATTCATTTCATAATTAACTGTTTATTTTTCATTTCAAAATTTATTCTTTTGTGCTTTTTATATGAATTAAGATCTGGGATAAGAAATACAGGGTGTCTACAGATTCTTACAGCGGTTACGTGATTTTTTTGCGACCATATTTTCACAGGTATAGGGGTTACGTTTGGTGATATCAAACAAGCATCTTTCAGGGTTTTATTTGAAATTTTTCATACAGTGAAATGTATAACGCCAACGCCGCTAGAGGGCGCTGAACAGAAACGTGTAAATTTACGACTCAGCGCTCTTTAGCGGCGGACAGAGTAAACATTTTTAAAACTGAAAAATTCTCAATCAAACTTTGATATATGCTCGTTTAGCAGCACCAAACTCGCCCACCTTATCTCTACCCGGGTGGAAAAAGTTAATAGGGCCATGTATGGAATCATATATGGCTGGGACATGTATGGGTTATATCAGGA
>JAQFYZ010002952.1:0-14942 GCA_034695085.1 Cylindroiulus punctatus | reverse complement strand
CTATTCCCCCCCCCCCCCCCCCCCACGTAATGTTTCGAAGCCTTGTGAGCAAAACAATACAGAAAGGATACTTGTAATACCATCAACATCTGCTGGAATGGAGATTCCCTATTGTAAACATAATTAAGTTTGATTTCATTTGAAGTAAATATATTGTTATGAAGAAGTGAAATTTTGACTTTTGCCTACTTACAGATTTGTTCAATGTACAATCAAAATAATTGTGATGGACATCAACAAACTGCAAATTTCCAGCTATTAATCCTTTTGAAGTTGCCATCTTTCACACATGAAAAATTATAAATCAGATTTAATAAATGTTCCAACTTATCAATTAATAATTAGGAAAAATGGCATCATTCTGAACAGCACAAAATGTGAGGTTTATCGATACATGTATTTACATAAGTATATAGTAAGTAAGCTTATATAAGTATATTACATGTACTTACTATATGCAAGCATCGCCGTGGCACTTGCAACAAGCAGGAAATATTATCGATTATTTTATCCACAGTCTCTTGAGAGTGATATAACTGAGGATTCTGGTAGTAGATCTCTCTATCACACGATAGACAAAAGATATACATGACATGGTAATTATTACATACACGTATATACTTGCAGTGCATTTATAAATTGACCTTTTCGTACTAAATCCGTTTGATTGTAAAAGGACGTAAATTTTGGACAGAATATCCAAAGTTAAGGCTACCGAAATAACGGAGAATATAATCAATTTTCCCACGAGTCTTTAACTCCCGAAATTAATATAATAAAAATTAGAAAACACTGACCAAAAGTATTAATTGATTGGATAGCACTAAATTTACACGTAACTTGCTGGTTCTCAGCAAGCAGGATCACGCCTTTATCAGCCTCATATCTAAAATAGGCAAATTGAAACAATCACAAATCGAACCCCTTTCCAACCACCTGTTCCTAACTTTTTTATTCAAAACCAAATTTGCATCAAGCAAGTCTCTGAATCTACATGTATCTCACCTGACGTTGTTCCACTCCCTTTTGGCATATACTAGTTTAGGTGATTCTTCACGCACTACGCTCGTTAACAAATTTGCGAAAACATTTTCAATTCTTTCTAACAGCATTCTTCCCCAGAATGAAATCATTAGAGCAAGTCGAATCAAATCAGAGTTCGTTGTGAATTATGATGCAGGCTTCAATATTTACCTGTTGTTAACTAATTCGTATCTAGGCTCATTCACTGTTGTCCTGCCATTTACATTTCTAATAGTTTCGTTTAAAATAAGACTTTGTCGCAATGATTCCAACTCTTTCCATGGCTCATTCGCCATTTTGAATTCTTGAATTTCGAACACCCTCGCGCCTTGACACTAGTGACATCTGGCGTCTCTCTTGATGGACGTTCACGTATTATGTCATTATCCTGGGAGGGGGGCAAGAGGGGCTGTCAGCAAAATGATCACGCAAGGAGTAATTAATGGGAGTTGACTAAACCATTTTGCCATTCAGGTGTGCTTTTGTAAGACTAGATGAAATTCATCATTTATGCTAAAATTCCTCTGAAAAAATTAATTTTCTCAATTCCAAATTTTTTAGTCCATCAATTTATCACTGGTGTATAGGAGTCTGAAAATGACGACGAATGCTAACATGGGAGTTTGAAAATCTCGAAAATATGATGACAGTATTTGAACGTCCAATTCATGCACGGTGCAGTAAATTTAGACTGATATGGAATCCGTATAAAAAGTGAAACTTCCAAAAAACATGTCCAGTCGTCGAATTAACTCAAGAAACCCAAGAGAATTTGCACCTGTGATTCATGAGGAAACACAGACAACAACTGCAACAAATTCGAGCAACCTAATTTAATGAACATAACTAAAAGTTTGATAGTAATGCATGTAAAACCATGATAACAAAATTAATTAATCCCAATCTGCTGACCTAAAAAACGGAATTATATTGGATTATCTGCTATGATTGTGTCCATATGCATGTTTGCTAACCCAATATCAGATTAGTAGTACATGAATACAACAGCGGAACTCCAAATTAATTAATACTATATGAAACTAGTGATACGTAGATAACCTTCCCTGATATGAATACATGTACGTACCCATGGTACATACCATGGGGCAATTTAAATATGGAAAGTGTTTCTAGAAAGGCCCAAACTGATTGAGAACATATCATGTCGTTTTCCGTCATATAATTTTACCCAGCAAATGGCTCTAAATTCTACGTACATGTGAGAATTCATAAATTACACATTTGGATTCAGAACGTCCTGTAATCAAATCTACCATGGATTCTGTCAGATACACAGTATAGCAATGATACGCTGATCATGATGACGACAGACGTAACTAACATCACAAGAGCAGAAGCAGATCTTCAAATAAATTGCTGTACAGGCACGTGCGGCAAGCAATGTAGGCAAAAATCAGTGAATTAAAGAATATCAAGTGGGCATTTTAGGGGATAAATGAAACTTACATTCGAAATGATTTAATAGTTCTGTTGATCCAAAAGATAAGACGTTTTACGAGGCCATTTCACGTAATGTATAGTTTGAGAACTTGAATTTTTAGTACTATACTCTACATGCTATTAATCTAGTTTACTCAAGGGCAAGATGTCGTTGCTGTTATAACAAAGAATATTCGAACGTAATGTCGCATGAGAATGCAACTGGGCATATGTTTTAATAATTGAATAACCACTTGATCCTTAATTCATTTGGAATATTAAATGTATGCATCGGTTTGTGTCATACAATTTCACCCAGCAAAAGGCTCTAAATACTATGTACATGTAGATTGGACGAATTAGTAATGCACTAGAAACTAAAACCATAGCCTATTATGAATAAATTATTTCGATCATAAATCCTACATCAACAACATATTCATGATTGACACTAATACACAGATCTGATATATTAATATGGCATGAGCTATTTTACAAGTACAATTAAAAGTGTACAAATACTGTATCTATTTATGAAGTAATAATTTGTAGTTCCAACTTTCACCTTTAATTTTTCAAAGTGCAAGCTACTGAATTAATACATGACGATTCACGATCTACACAATTAGCTTTGAAAGGTACTGTAAAGGGTAATCGATTAATGGACGGCAAAAAATTGGTGATTAATTATGTTCCAAAGTCACTTGGAACAATTGTGTGCATGAAACATCAGACGTAATCACATACATGTATGTGCATAAGTGTGCAATATCTTCACAGCAGCTGTATTTGAAATAGTTTATACCTGTATAACTTGTGGTAAATTCTAAAAAAAAGCATTGAATGCTTTCGGGTAAACATGGTTTTTACTTGCCAAACTGTTTAGCTTCCCATTTGGCTTATGAGGCAAATTCAATGTACAAAAAAAACAGCCAGATATAATAAAAAAATGCAGGCTTGGACAAAATCCATACATATAGGTTTCACAATACTAGACAATATTTTACTATTGCTGGTATGTACAAAGACATACTGTATATGCTGGATATTAGGGAATTTCCTCTCAACATTAGATATACTACCAGTTAGACCCTGGTAGTTAAAATAGGACATGATAATGACAAGAATGCCATTGAAGACCATGAAGTCATTATGTCTATGCCCTATCCGAATTGGCCAAACAAAAAATGGTATATTCAGCATACCACAGCATGGTTGATCTTTAAAAATATAACCTATGCAAAACCAAAAATCCCATGAGTGAAGTATTCCCAAGCACAATTTCTTTACTACCAGATTCTACCAAACAGCCAACATGGACACAAGCATACTATATGTGCTGTCCAAGAGCCATAAACCCTTTCTGCCTTGACAGTGGCATCTGTCCCAATGTTATGATCCATTATAATAAAAATAAAAAATACAACGGGGTTTTGTAATGCCAACTCAAAAGACAAAAAGGTTAAATGGCACACGCTGTTACTAAAATGATCCATTCGCAATTCTGAATTACGAGAAGCATCAATACCTCGGGAAATTAAAATCATATAAAATGTGTTCCAGTTTAAAGCATTGCTGGTGCATCACACGTTTTTTAACGGACCCCATTTAGTCCAAAAATATGCCAATCCGACCCAATATATCAGACCAATTTGTTAGGATTACCACGATCCCTTTATCTTCTTGGCTTAACAAATATCAGTCTTACAGCCTACCAAAACAAAATCGTGCATAATGGCGCTCAGATCAAAATGTGTCACTAGTGAAGTAAAACCCTATCTCATTTTCTTTAAAAAAAGGATTAAAATTGAGGTCACTTTTTAAATTTAACCAACACCATCATGAAATGATACATTTCTTAACTGATTTGTGCCAACTCGGGTGGACGTAGTTCGAACAGCTCTTCCAAAATAGACTCATCAGCTAACGTGCTTGTATCTCCCAGTTCCCTTTCGTTTACAGATACTTTTCTTAAAATACGGCGCATGATCTTCCCAGAACGTGTCTTGGGTAAGCTAGGCGCATGTTGAATGAATTCTGGTGTAGCAAATGGTCCGATCTTTGATCGAACTATATGAAAAGGAAAATAATTACGTACAAGTTTAAGATAAGTCTTAGTGCTAAATTACCTGTCTCGACAATAATCTAACCTTTGTTTCTCAATTCGTTTATTAGCTTTGGTCCAAATTCTTCACCCTAAAATGGATATAAAACAACATTGACATTTGCATTGCTTTTTTCTTTCAGTTGGCTCATTATCGTTAAAAAAAGTTCGCCTAACCTCTTTTAATGTAACGAAACAGTATAAGCATTCGCCTTTTATTCTATGCGGGTGTGCCACTGCAGCAGCTTCTGATACCGCTTTGTGTTCTACCAATGCAGATTCGACTTCAGCTGTACTTAACAAGTGACCAGATACATTCAACATGTCATCAACTCTTCCAGTGATCCATAGAAAGCCATCTTCATCTCGCCTAGCACCTGTGAAAAGATCAATATGATCAATTCACTGAAATGTTGCGATCATATGAAGACCAACCAAAAGCAACAATTAAGTTCATCAAGTAAAACACTTTACCATCGCCACAGCAATAGTAACCGGGGTATTGCAAAAAGTAAGTCTTTTCAAAACGATCATGATCCTCAAACACTGTTCTCATTATCCCTGGCCATGGTTGTTTAACCACCTTGAAAAGATTCACAATAGTCAAGCACATTTGGGTGCACTTAAATATTCCCTCACTTGTAAAAATCCATTATTAATTACTTGTACATGCAAAATAGTCAAGCTTGGGAATGAATGAAGGGAAGGAAAAATATGAAGCTAAATGAAGTAATTTCTGTTTGAGAGTAAGTGATGTCTTCATTTCAAAACTATGGATGAGCCTGGGAGGTGTTGCTTAGAAATAAATTGCATTTTATTAATAAGGAGAGCACATACAAGAGCTCCTTCTCCTGGTCCTTCAATTTCTTTGCCCTCTTCGTTCAAAATGGCAGGTAAAACACCGAAAAATGGGAATGTCTGCAATCAAAGTTCAACTTGCTGAGTTAGTTAAAATTTTAATAGCCATACTCTATAGAATACATCTAAACACATTAAATGTACTTACTGCAGCACCAGGCTTTGTCGGAATAGCCCCAGGCAGTGGTGTGATAATGTGGCCACCTGTTTCGGTCTGCCAATATGTATCAATTACTGCACAGCGACCCTCACCAACCACATTATAATACCACAACCAAGCTTCTGGATTTATTGGTTCACCGACAGAAGCTAGAATTTTCAAGGACTTTCGACTATACCTAAAAAGCGAGAATTATGAAAATTTTGGATTGTTA
Organism: Cylindroiulus punctatus; assembly: GCA_034695085.1. NCBI lineage: Eukaryota > Metazoa > Arthropoda > Diplopoda > Julida > Julidae > Cylindroiulus > Cylindroiulus punctatus. The sequence goes on along the minus strand of JAQFYZ010002952.1, from coordinate 9,143 downwards.
AACACTATTTCAGAGAAATAGCAAGTGACAAGTTTCATTGTTGGTGCTTACTTGGTAACATAAGAGTCGCCAAACTTCATCAGAGCACGGATCGCCGTTGGAGCTGTATAAAACTGATTTACTTTATATTTATCAACCACAGCCCAAAATCTGCCGGCATCAGGATGAAATGGGATTCCCTCGAACTACAAGATAAATACAATCTAAATACCTCTGAATAACGTGATAACAATGCCAAATATGCTCACAAAATCTCTTTACCATTACACTGGTGGCTCCATTGAGAAGAGGACCATAGGCGACATAGGTGTGACCAGTAATCCATCCAAGATCAGCTGTGCACCAATAAATATCATCGGGGTGGTAATCGAAGACGTATTTAAATGTGGTGGCAGCATAAAGCATGTAGCCACCCACTGTGTGGAGGACACCTTTGGGCTTTCCTGTAGATCCACTGGTATAAAGCATGAAAAGGGGATCTTCAGCATCCATCCACTCTGGTTCACATTGGTCTCCAACGTCATACATTGCTTCGTGCCACCACACATCTACTTCATCATTCCACGCCGTCTAAAAAATAATTAGTTTGTAAAATATAAACCAAACAAACTTCAAACTTCACGTTGGCAGCAAAGGCAAAGCTCACCTTCAAAGGCGGACACGCCCTCTTCGGGCTCTTAATTTCGCCATTGGAGTTGGATCCATTTTCACAAGCATTTGCTCCTGGAAATCCTAGGTGTTTAACTACAATACACGTCTTTACAGTATGCTGGCTAACATTAAAAGCAGAAATAGTTGATTTTAGAATTGCCTTTGATGAAAGCCAGAGGTTCATAGACATAGGAAAAACCACTAAAGCACGAGTGATTTTTTTCAACTTGCCTGGCCTTACATCTTAATAAAGCGTCATCTGCTATTTGCTTTAAATTAATTAATTTTGGACCTCTCCAAGTTCCATCTGAAAATAAAAGCAGTTAATTGGCCAACATTCTCCACAATAAAGCAACGAAAGAGTCGTGAGCTATGATCAAATGCCATTAATTAAGAAACCTGGCATGTTTTCAGGCAAGAAAAAAATCGGAATTTTGTGCTCATAGCTTTTATACTGAAACAATAGTACAGTGTGCGCTAACGAATTGTACAGCAAGGACAATCAAATGGGAGTTTTGAATGCTTGTGTGCTATTAGTGTCCCTGGTGAATAATTAAGCTGATGGATTTAATGATAAGTATGCATATCCTGAAATGGCGTTGTAACGTTTAATTGCAGGTTTCAGGTAGTATTTCGGTAGGTTTCAGGTAGGTTTCGTGTAGTATTTCATAGGCGTTACGTATCAAGATCAAAGTACACTAATAATAACAAATGCGTTATTTATTTAAATCGAAAATTACCTGCAGTTATCAATATGTTGCATTTTGCATTAACAATTCTTTCACTCAGAGATTCTGCAGAAAACCCACCAAACTAAAATGGAAACAAATGTATGACATGACATGGTGAAGCATTAAAAAACAACCAAGCTAATGTGCACTCACGATTATAGAATGAACTGCACCAATCCGAATTATGGCCAGCATTGCGATCACCAATTCCAAGATCATGGGCATATAAATGGCCACTCTGTCACCCTTTTTCACACCCTGCCCCTTTAATACGTTGGCAAATTTACACACTTCATCCAGCAGTTGCAGGTAGGTAATGATTTTGCTGTCATCTGGCTCATTACCTTCCCTAGAAGACCACAAATGAAATTGCAAAATATAATATCTACGTTTATACATGTACATGTAGCAAGGTTCAGACAATCTATATTTGCATATTATGACACAATTTTACTCATAATCATATAACAAGATGCTCAGCAGCAAATGGTGAATTTTTATTGTTAAAAATAGGGACAATATACATGCACATGTATATCACTATGTCCGGAAATTCATTGCAGACCAGTGCATAAGCAAGAACAAGGTCATGACTTACAAACGCTCTCGTTTGCCTCACCTAATTTTGTACTAGATTTATGTTCACATCCCTCGAAAACCTCTAACTAGTTGACCTCTCTTGGCAAATTTTACTGTAGCCTAACTGTAACCTTGATGCAAACCAGGCTCGCCAGCCAGCATTCTTCTAAAGAAGTAAAGGTATAACTTATGTCATGAATTCAAAGTTGCACTAGACCTATTGATTACAACACGCCATATTCCTGCGATGAAAATCAATCCAATTTGCTATTCAACCATGCCGTGAGCGAGTGACATACTCGTGCATCCAAAAGTTAACCCATATTGAATTTACGAATGTGAAAGAAATTAATAAATTATGAGACACGCCCAAATGTGGTCCGATGGCACGATCATGTATGCAGCACATGGCAAATACTGAGTCTGACATTATTTGATAACCGTATAGTATCACGACACTTTTAGAAACCGTTATACGGATATAAGTCCACATTTTAGCAAGGTCAAGTATCTGCTGTTATATCTGTATTCCACACATGCACCATTTTATGAAATTGCATATAAACTCCATTCACCTTGCTAATGCATGATAAATATAATTGCCTAGACCAAATAAATTATTAACAATAAGATAGCGTAAATTGTAAATTTAAACCAGAAGTGCAATTGACAAGAAGGGTTCACGCAACTGACCGAATTCATCACCCTGCACAGCATCTCATTCAATCGAGTCTTAATTTAGCCTACATTTCAATACATTGACCTCCACGAGATAACGAGATCAAGGATAAGGTCATTTGGTGACTGACACAGAACCAATTTCCTACTATGCTCAAATTTAGCTCGAACCAACTTCATAATCTTTCGGTACAAGCAATGAATGACAGACGACTTTGGTTACAATGTGAGAAATAATGGTCATAGGGCAATAAATGACAATTATAATACCCAGTTACAATGACGACGGCTATACCGTACTTTATGCACAGTACGGCACAGATACGCATATTTTAACTATACATTGTTCTAGTTACTCTCGTATGCAACTTTGCAAGAATGGCAACTGTCCTATACATAGACACGTAACTGTCACCTAACCTAAACTGATCTATTCTTACCATCAATCATATACCAACGAAAGGCGTCATTTCTTCATTTAGCTGCCCCTTATACAGAGGCAATCACTGCTAGCCTACGAGCTGTTAGGAAGAAATCACCAACCGATTGCGTCTATGGCGGAGCCATAGGAAACAATGTGGTCCTACAATCCAACCATATTTTTTCCACAGAACACCATTGTTTGAGAAGTTATATACCTGCCAAATTTTACCTCCTCCCCAATTACAAAAGCCGCCATGGCAAAACGCCACACTTAATTAATCTTGGACGCTTGCTAATTTCATCCGTTACACGCATATTAAATCGATAAATTGCCAGCCAATGCTATCAACGTACAGAGCCCTGCAGTGCCTGCATACATTTTGTGGGGCGAATATACATGTAGGCTATAATGCCAGTTTTCAGCAACTATACCTTTAGACCTACTTTACTGGAGTTTTTTTTAAGACTTTTTCGACTTATATGTTTAATCATTGCATGGCGGAATTAATTTTATAAGAAAGATATTTTGGCTCAGATTTCACTCAACGATTAATTTAGTCATTTTCGTTCCATTTGCAGTAATATTCCTAAACACAAATTGAATTTTTATGTAACCTCGCGCAACCACTCAAGTAAACCTTGAAAGTCATAAGAGTCATGGTATCCGATTCTCATAATAATTGTTTAACTTATCCATAATTAAAATGTTATTCTGGACAGCTTACGAGGCTCTACTACCTAGAGCTATGAAGGGGAGCATGTTATAGACTTTGTAACTTGATTTACTTTTATTTTTCATAAAAACTAATGTCAGTCAAGGTGAAACAAATAAATGAAGAGGGTATTCTGAAACTGAACGTCATACATATAGGTTATTTTGTGACTTTTTGTAACATAAATAATGCACCTCAAATAGCAACAAACGTAGATAGTCAACTACTTGTCATATTTTTGTAGTACATGTATTATTAATTTATTATATTCCTATTACATTGATGTCATTTAATCCTTTAGCACCAAAAGTCACCCTCACATATTTGCGAGAAAAACACTAACGCTATTTTGAAAAGGTGCATTTAAAAAGCACAGTCATAACGTCTGTATAATATGAAAAGGACGTTGCATTATTAAATAAAACTACGTGATTTTGTGAAGATTTTGGATACGCACATCATCGAAGTAAAAACAAATTTGTATAACAGCCAATCCCTTTTCCTGTATCATAAGTTTGGCCTTCCCCACATTAGATTAAATTGTTTAATGTGTGAAGCACCCAGCAACAATAGATGCAAAAGTCAGATGGTTGCTGTAGGTCACAAGGAATAAATGTTATTTCATAGATTATGGTAAGCTCTGGCTGCAAGTTGCAACGTTTTCAGCATTTGAGAAATTGATCTGGTTTGCACAATATAACATTTTGAAGCATCTATGTTCAGCTGTTCAACAAATAAAAGCTTGATTATAATGGAATAAAAGCATGGCAATCTGCTGCTTTGCATAGGTAATGGGGTCCTTTTCATTGAAAGTTGGTTCCGCTGGAAATCGAAAGATGTCCAAGAAAAGTTCAAAAAACAACATCATGGCATTTAGTTATAGTACTTCCTTGTCAACTTTCTGAGCTGGTTTAGTTAACTATGCAAACCACTCTCGCACCATGACTGACGTTTGCCAGGCTCTTTAACAACAGCAGATTCCATGAAGTCAATCTACTCTGTAGTCATTTAGTACCACTAGAGCTAGCAAATTACGTAAGCAACTCTTGATGTCAAGGTGAAGGCGCCTACCTTGACCTCGATCTGTAGGCTACAGTGGCACCATAACTGCCTATTGCTTTGCCTATACTCAAAGGGGCTTCAACAGCACATCTATAACCAATTCTGTGAGGCAAATACTTTAGTTGTAATGTATTATGTATATCGTCACTAAAAGAACCTGATTTACCCCTCAAATCACATTTTCGTAGTGACTAAAATTTCTAAAACAGTTATCCCAAAAATTTCTGATTTGTAGTTCAACTTATCACTAATTCAAACGAGCATACCCAGAATGAAGAAGTTGAGGAACTGGCAAAGGTGTGCAATCATTTCACCAGAATCCAAGCCAACCTTGAATGTTTATCACACAACATGAGTGTTTCCCACCGAGGCACATGCCATACGGATAACAGAATCAACGCTTTATTAAATAAGGTGTCCGCCCGAATAATTCAAATGCACGTACGCTCATTTGTGTATTTTATGATTATGTAGATCAATCAAGATTACTGGGTATATCAAGTTGGGCTGATAATAACGAGGTCCAGATGCACAGGCAAATTTGCAAGGAAAATGGTATATGGCTACAACCTGATCCAAAAATCCGACGTAAAATTAGCTTGTGACAACATGAACTAGCCGCATAGCAAGCATAACGCAACTACATGCAACCTTACAAATCCTACAGCACTAAATTTACGTTACAAGTCGATGACATAGAACATTGCACACATAACTGCCATATATAGTAGCCCATTAGGTAGTAGGCTATACGGTAGTTGCATCCTAATCTACGGAACTGCCCACTAGCAATAAAGTGGTATTAGCTAGGGCACGCTTGATCCTCGCATAGAACGGTGCCAAAATCACCAACTAACCTACACAATATCTTATGACAACCTCGTAGTAAAAATAAGCCATGCAAATGGTCCAATAAGTGGGTCACAAAATATGCAAGCAAAGTATAGCGCTATATCGACCTAACGTTATGGTACGCGTTTTTAACTTACCAATAAAACGCAATCTTTTTCCCCATATTTTTGTCATTGACGATTCGGTCCAAGACATTGTAACAAACGTTTGTTTTTGCTCCCTCCATCCACTTGATCGAAATCGGTCCCTTCAAGACATCGAAATTGTAGGTACAAAACTCCCCGGTTGGTTCGCTTTTCCAGTAGAACTCCTTGGCGCGCTCCCTCCAAAATTCTTCCGGATTCTGAATTGATTGTTTATACATTTCCTGATATTGTTTTAAGCTGGATATGTAAGCATTATTAACTATTTCACTGCTCGGAGAATACACTTCACCTTTGAAGCCCTCCATGATGGAAGCCATTTACACTTTTACAGGAAACCAATGCGGGAGGCGCTTTCGATTATATAAGCTTTCGTGGTCAGCTATGGCACGTCTACCCTCGACATATTCAACACTTGGCTCGTTCTAGGATAATGTCAAAGCTACTATACTCGAGCATTGTACACCCCATATACCTGTATCAAATCATTTTGTTTTCAAAATAAAACTAAGAATGTATAGAAGAAATTACCCCCGCAGAATTACTCATCAAAATTAAAAACGATCAACGTTTTTCTTGCCATACGGTATGTGCAGATATGACAAGTTGAAAAAGTGGTTGGAGTGGTGTCCCATAATACCGGTATCTGCATACTAATGTGCTGAACCACGTCAGATCGTACGAGTATTAAAATTGCAGCATCATTGGTTTGAATTTCTCCTTGAAATAAATTCAGTTTCAATGCTGCCCATCTGTACAAACCCATTACCATGCTGGCTGTAATATTTTAAAAATTAATTGTATTCCAATGCTCATAAAGGTGGCAAGAAAACCACAAGTTCTACAAACTGTGACATACAGTGTATACACACACACATTGGCCCAAGCTTTCAAATCTAATGCAAGGAACAAAGCATTTACAAAAATAAGCCACCCAGTTAATTGATAATAAACCTCGATCAGTTGCTATTCTAATTTGCCATTCTGTATTAGCACCTTATAGGCATATAGTGCACTTGACTGCATGCAGAGGTGAAAAATCAGGAGTTGCAGGATGAATGCAAATTCAACATTGTGTTGTGAAATACAAGAGAAAAATATACATACTAGAAATATGTTCACCGATTTATTTTAATCAGTATAGCAAAAAAAAGTTATGAAAAAATCTAAACAAATGTGAAATATTTTTTTACATTTTTAAATTGTGACAGCACAATTTGAGAACAACATACATATTTTTCCCCTCTTTAGCATCCTCCTGTTGCTTTGTACGTTTCATCATCACATGTTGTATAGGCATGTCCCTCATTGCAAAGAAATCCTAAAGCCTCACTAAAAAAATAATAAATTAAAACTCATTACACACTGCACGATGATGCAATCGATACATTTCTAGTCAAATGAAATTTGTTTACATGCAGGAGACATTTAGGTCCTCATAGCATATAATTGTTTACAAACCGTATTTCATGTTGCGATAAACGCAACTTTTCTGTAATGAACCTCATGTTGTAACCTTGCGGATCAGGACAAGAAGTTAACAGCTGTAAAACCTGTATATATATACATGCACATTGTTTTTTTTTTGTAAAGATATCAAGAAACTGCTTATTTTAATAGATATCATATGAAGACGAAGAGTTACCATGGCTTGTGGCTTTGTAAAGGACTTTAACAAGTCGTTAGGAATATCGCTGCTTTGCCCAATCATGTCAACATTCCCATTTCCTCCACCAATTTGGTTTGTGGAAGTGTTGCCTTTTGAGTCAAATCCTCTTGTTAATAATAACTTTGTATGCACAACTTCTAATAGATGCATGGTTAATTCGTTCAGATCTGTTATAGGTCTCATTTCCACAACCACCAAAAATGGCAGGTCTTGCATTTTACGTGGTATACCGCTAACCCTGGCATATGTATTTTCCATCAAAAGACTGGATGGGAGTTCATCGTCATCCTGTAAATCAAACAAATACTATAGCAATATACCTGAAGAGCCATTCTCGCAAGTTTTCTTACAAATCAAGATTGATTAACTCACAGATTCCTCCAAAAATTTTTTCACCAATAAACAAGGCCCAGTCATGTCGTCAATTTGGTAAATGTGGACGGTGGATTGTAAATCGACTTTTCTGATTAAACCAACGACAGTCAACTAAATGAATAGAGATGTATGATGATTCCCATGAAGGCACAGGTATAATAACAAATAATATATAATCGTGTGTTTACAATGGCAGCTTCCGTTTCTCCAATCATGACAGTATCGTCATTCTTTAGTGAACGATAGATATCTGCTGTTAAAATAGGAACGAAAGTCTGAGATTTTCTAGCCTGGAACAATGAAAAAAACCACTTTTATATCGATGGAACTGCATGAAAACTGTTAATGGTCATCGAAAATATGCAGTGCAAAAACACTTAGCTCAAATGGGGTTTACTACCTTAGATTTAGAGGGAAAGGTCTGAGTTTGACTGAATGAAGGAGAGGTCGTATTTCCACCACCATCTTTATGACCACCGAATCCTATTTTTTACGAATAAATAAATACAAGCGAACAAGCATAAATATTATAACATGGATTTCTTCTTTATTGCAATATTTATCCTGAGAGTACCTATACCAGTATCATATTACGTAGGCTTACATTAATGTACACTGTTCACATAACGGCAAATTTATTTTATGGTGCACCACAGTGACACTCTCACATGTCATATATGACAGTCATGATACCATTACTATATAGCCCATACATCACTGCAACCTCCAAAACATTTAGCCTGGATTTGGTACCGTACAAGTACATGTAAGTGCTTGGGGATGTGTGGGATATATACATGTACATGTACATGTAAGTGGGGTAGAACATCTTCATGTGAGATTGTTGCAACATGGAACAAGTGTAGACTAGGGCGATTTCCAAAATCATATACTCAGTTTTACTGGCCAGTTATTTAGTACAGATGTTTCTTTAGCGCAGAACCGAAATCACGTATTCTTATTGGATTTTGAGACACCGCCTTAGTCACTATGTGCCATAACGAATGCCACAGTTCCACAGTTTACCTACGCGACGTAGCAATTTCAAATATACCAAACTAAAAGAAACAACGTACCTGAACTCCCCCACATTTTTGTGGCAATGCAGTGGTTGACAAATTAATAATACGAGACACAAACTACGTACGAAATCTACTCTTTGTCACAGACACAGAGCGCTGCAGCTGTGAATGGATTTCCCGCGTATTTTGGTGGAAAACAACAGACAACTTTTGGACTGAAGTCGCTGGACTACGGAAGCGCTGAG
>JAQFYZ010002951.1:0-14945 GCA_034695085.1 Cylindroiulus punctatus | reverse complement strand
TATTTTGTTGAAAAAACTTATTTTCCCTGACTTTCCCTGATTTTACAGCAAAAAACGTAGTTTTCCCTGACTTTCCCGGTGTGTATGAACCCTGTAACTTCAACTTGGATATGAATTTTCTTTACATTTCATGTTACAAGTTAAAGTACCCAATGACACTGGTATATTGTAGTCCAGTAAGAACCTTTCATTGAGGTGCATTTCCATATTTTATCTTTCAGGGAAAGGGGGTAAATTCGTCTTATGTCACATTTGGAGAAAAAATCCGAATTTTTTGTCGACTAACGACTGTCATCATGATACTTGAACAGTTTTCTAAGAGAAAATTTTCCACGTCCCTGACATTTTTAGGCTGTGAAACAAGATTCCCTGACCCCGGAAATGCAAAAAAATACGACATGATGCCAAAGTAAGAAATTATCTACATGTACATACTGAATTGCTTATTATCTATAAACAGAATACTAATAGAAAACAAAAAATATAGATTCATTTTTTTTTACGTGAAATTGACAATTTCATCATTGCTTTTTTCCACAGGACTGCTTGTCATCTCAATTTTTCGTGTTAACCAATAATTAGCCATGAAAAATCTAATTTTGATTTCTTGAATTACATTGAGTTTTCCATGCACTTGCAATTTCCCTGACAATTCCAGGATTTCCATGTCTGGGGGGCACTTCAGGATCACTAAGAGAAATCATCCAAATTCGCCTCATCTCACAAATTTCTCAGTAAAAACGTCCAATTTTGTCTAACTTTGCAGTTTATTTTCTATTTTTAATTTTCTCTTATGGCCAAAAATTATAGAAAATTAGAAGAAAATTACGACTCTGTAATTCTTTAGACCAATCATACTGCGGCATTAAAATAATAATTGCCAGATACTGCATGCTAGACCAGATACTAGACATCCTCTTCCTGCACTTTCTTCTCTCTTGGTGGCGCTGCTCATACTTAGAAAATTAAGAGAGTGGCATGTGGATAGGGTCGAAAAATTAGGAATGTGTTAGTTTACATTTTTTTATAGATATATGCAACGCCATAGTCTTTCACGTTCCCTTTAGAACAGTTCCTATGTTATTACAGTAACAAACAAGCGTGACGTAAATTCCTTAAAATAAGTTTCAAGAAAAAATTCTTTCTACATCTTGACATTGCCGAAAGTAGGCACTTCAGTCATCAGATTTTATTTCCTATTTTTGCTCGTTTTTGTGGTGTGACAAATGTGGGAAAAATCGCTGTGAAAGATGTGAAGATTTGACACATCTGCAGCACAGAAATGGGAATAAAATTTATTGAGATGTTATCTCATTTTATTTTGTCCCATCAAATTGTTTATGACTGTCGGACCCATAAATGTCCAAAGTTGTTTTTGATATTTTTAGCAGTCTAGGAGGGGTCGACCTGACCGTTATGCACACAAAATAAATGTTTATAGTGGTTGACACCTAAACGAAGTTGCCTATGGTGATGTCACCTGGAAGACATGTTACATCAATATTAAAGTAATTATTTCCAGACAGCAGCCAACATATTCAAAGTATGGCGTTACCTAGTTATACAATTTACAATTGTACATATCGAGTTATTCTTTTTTTGCCCCTCAAAATATATTCGAATTTATGTACAATTATAAGTCACAATTTACATTTCTTAACTGGCTCGAAGTTCTTCAAGAACTTGTATGTGTCTTGTATCATAAAGTAGATACATAATATGAAGAATTATACAGCAATTGTTACAAAGTATATCATTTAGTAGCAAATAGAGTTCATATAATTTTAAACTCTTAAAATATTGTCTTAAAGCATTTTCTTCTAAGTTGTTTTAAGTTGTTTCTTTTATTTTGTTAACCTCCAGTAAGTCCTCAGGCATTTCATTCAATGGTGCTGGTACAATAAAACTTCTTAAGTTTCCTTTTATAACTGTTTCTTATAAATGGAATAGTATAGCCACATGCAGTTAATCTTATTAAGTTTGATTTATTTTTTAAAATGTACTTATATTTAGTATTAAGGTAATTATTATAAATGGCGACCTTATCTCGTAATTGTTTGATACATGTATTTCAAATTTTAAGTTCCTTAACATGTGCTACTCAAATTATTCACATTTTTAAATATAATTTTTATAACTTTATTTTCGGTATTTTGCAGTCTGTTTCCGTGTTTTGTTGTGTTAGCACAACGTTAAGAAGTAACAAAAAAGTTTAAAACATTCTACGAAACTGGGTGTCCCAAAATATTTCAGAGCACACTTACATTTACTCGTTCTCAGACATATGGGTGCCAGTGTTAAAATTCATTTTACAATAAGCCAAACAAGTTTTGAAAGTTGGGAAAAAAATATGGTTAGATTAAAAAACCATCATTTGTTATACGGTTTGTAGAAAATTGCATTGTTTAAAATTTTCTTTAGTCTTCTTTCAAATATTCAAAACGTAAGTAAGATTTATGATTCACGTTTTTGAAGAAAAAAATGGATTTGATCACATGAGTGTACAGTGTGTTGGGAAAAATACCTTATTATTTATCATGAGCTGCGTTTAAAAATTATTTCATAACTGTTAAAAGCTTTTAGAAATGATGAAAAGACAAATTCAAGCACATGAAAAACAAATGGAAAACTAATCAGATACTCTTGTGTGCCTCATTGTGCCTCATAAATAGTGCACGGAAACACTAGCTATCATTGCTGGTGGCGTTTTTACTAAAAATATTGTAAACCACGTTAAATTCACCATTATCAGTTTTCAGAACCATTTGTGAAAAATGGCCTAAAATCGATGAAACCAGCCACATTGATGCCAAGGCCTGGCGAATTTACTTGGTTTACACCCCCAATGCGCACTTTCGTATTTGTATAAGAAACGTCGAAGTTTCACCCTTGTTTAGAGTAAACATTTTTTTTTACTTGATAAGAATAGGGAAAATTCACAGGGAATGTTTCTTTCTAATTTTATTACTGGCATATTTGTTGAACAACGTGCGATTACAATTCCGCTGCATTTTATTAACAATAATTTCGTTATTAATGTTATGTTGTTACAACTAATTGCAAAAAATTATTGTGTTTTAAGTGGTGGTAGATGACCAGCACGACCTTGCTTTTTTCGACCTTGCACGACATTTATTTTTTTCAATAATTTTTTCATCCTTGACGTTAGTTGATGATCCTACTCCCAGCACAACCCTTCTGTCAAATTTTCAAATTTTCAACAACAAAAAAAGCCACTTAGTAACCTATATCGTTTATGCCAGATTTTCAAGATTCAAAATATCTTTTGTGAAATTACTTGAATTTTGCATTGCAACACTACACATAACGGAGTGACTAAATGCATCATTTTTGCCACAGTTTTGCAGCAAATTAGTTTCCACGCCATCACCTGGATGCTGGGAATAACACGGGATTTAAATTTACACACAATGCTCATGCTAAATTGATAACACTAGTATTAAATGTACTTTCTAGCATGATTTCATCATCTCAGGGGAAAGGGGGTTGTCGAAATGATGAAGAACGCTGACAGTGAGGAGGTCAGCCACATCACTGTCTTCATGTCCATCAAGACATGAGGAAAATTGAAAAGGAAACAAGAATCAATGTGATAGCAAACTTGCATTTTCTGGGTGATTTCCAGACCGTCCCCCAGCAGGATTTACTGGGGTGGCAAGAACGACCCACGTGACGTCAGGGCCATTACATCGTCCCGGAAGAAAAATTAATATAAAAACAGGCGAAAAATCCGCTTGGCTGAAATTGGGGCAACAGAAACGCACCTCCACCATTGGCTCCCCTCGCCTCACCTCTCAGGCCACGAAACACCAGTTCAGCTTCTGGCAGCACACCTCTTCTCGTTTGGGTCACAGCGGTGCATAGGGTGCCTGGGTGCCTCTCTGGACGCCAGACGCCTCAGAAGCCTCATCGGTGCCACTGGGGAAAGAGTTACCAACACCTCGTGTCCACTGGCCTTGGGCGTCCTTTGGGCCTGGATTTGTGCAAAAGTTGAGAGTTGGAACTTCTTAGCTCCCATCATTCCCAGTACCTGGACCAGGGATACTCGTAGCAGGTACAGTTTCCATATTGCCTCAAGATTCCAGTGATGAACAGTGAAGTAATTTGGTGGTAACGGTACCATTGAAACACCTGTGCTACATGCAACGGTTGCAAGCTTGGATAACAGCCCTTATATCATCAGTTATCATCAGTGCCACTGGAACAGTTACTTTAAGTTGGGATCCGTTGGAGGTCGAAGTTTTGGAAACATCAGCTTGTCCTCCATCAAGTGTCTACCAACATATCCTGAGGAACACTAGATAACACCAGCTGCTATCTGGCCAGCCTGACTGTCTTCCATCTGTGCTTCTGGAACCTAAGGGTAGCCAAGAACATCCTGACGTGCAACAGATTTCAACAACTCGTCGGATTCCAAAGCCCACTAACGAAACATTGGTAACTACCAGATCATCTTTGATCACTCTTTGCTGCAGCGCGACCGGTGCTTTTCTTCCAGCCTCACAGCCCTCCGTCTGTCCTTCTGGAACCTAAGGGGACCTACGTGCAACTGATCCTTTCAACAACCCTTTGGATTCCAACAGCCCACCAACGAAACATTGGTAACTACCAGAGCATCCTTCACTCCAGCAATTCTTGCTGCAGCGCTACCGGTGCAGTGCTTCCAGTCGCATAGCCCTCCGTCTCCCATCAACCTTTGCCGCATAGCCACCGGTGCCATCCTTCCAGCCTCATAGCCCCCATCTGTGCTTCTGGAACGTATGCGTCCACCAAGGCTGCCTTAGAACCAGCAGATTGTCTTCCATCAATACTTTGAATTCCAAGCTCCCAGACCGGCATTCCTTGTCCGGTGCTACCCTTCAGTCGCCACCGGCCACCATCCGGGTTTCTGAAATTAGCTTCCAGCGTCCATCCAGGGCATCTTGACCATGGGCCTCCAGCACCTGTACCTCTGGAGCGACAGCGACCAGCCCACCGGGGCCATGAACATCTCCGAGTCGTGCTTCGCGGACTACCCGGACCCCAACTACACGCGGCACCTGCTGGAGGTGGAGCGGGCCTTCGACTACTGGTGGGCCTACTACTGGCTGCTGCACAACTGGACGGCCTGCTACTACTTCATCGGGGCCTATCTTCTGGCCATCGGTGCCGGCCTGCGCTGGATGCGCAACCGCAAGCCCTTCGGGCTGCGCCGGCCGCTCTTCGCGTGGAACGCCGCTCTGGCCCTCTTCAGCGCGGTGGTGGCCGGTCGCGTCTTCGCAGAGATCGCCTATGTCATCTCCGTCACCGGCTTCGACGCCGCCGTCTGTGACTTTGGCAGCGTCCAGCACAAGCAGTCCTTCGGGGTGTGGGCCTGGCTCTTCAGCTTCTCCAAGGTGGTGGAGCTGGGCGACACGGCGTTCATCGTGCTGCGCAAGACCCCGCTCATCTTCCTGCACTGGTACCACCACGTGTCCGTGCTCTTCATGGTGTGGTCCAGCAGCGCCTGGCCCTCCACCACCCACGTCTGGTTCATGGCCGTCAATGCCTTGGTGCACGCCGTCATGTACTCCTACTACGCCGTGCGGGCCCTCGGCGTGGTCAAGATCCCCCGGTGGGTCAGCATGGCCGTCACCTCTCTGCAGCTGGTGCAGATGATGGCCGGTGTGGCCCTGCTGGCCTACGCCTCCAGGCTGAAGGCCAGGGGCGCCACCTGCTGCGTCTTCGACCAGGCCATCGCCCTGGCGGCGGCCACCTACTTGTCCTACCTGGTGCTCTTCGCAAACTTCTTCGTCAAGGCCTACATCACCAAGAAGCCCGTCTTCTCGGCCAAGAAGGTGAACTAGCCACCGGTCAGCGAACTCGGCCACCCGGTCATGCAGACGCCCCCGGGCCGCCAGTGAACCGAGCGCCGTAGCCTACTTTGGGGACCAGAACAAGCTGGCTGGAGGGACAAAAAAGTCGACTGGAGCAAAACACGCCATGGGTTGTTGCTCGGACTGGAACGGGACCCTAACCTGGGCTTTGAACCCTTTTGGTGCATCGCGCTCACTGAGGGCGACGGTGGCGCCACCTGGGAGCGCCATTGCTGCGGTTCCCCATAGCGCGTGGAAATCGAAGAAATTTAGGTGGTAAATCAGGAAAACGAACTCGTTGGCACCCCTAGCATGAAAACGGGATACATTGAAGAATTGAATTTCAATAGGATCTATGTGCCAAACGTATGTTTGTGAGATAATCGTTACGATTTGTTCACCATCATGCATCATCGAGCATGGAGGAAACATTATTGAGGTCCACTCTAAACATTTTCAATGAAAAATGGGTGATCCAGTTATAAAGCTGCACTCTATATTACAACAAGATGATTGAAAATGATGCGATTAAATCCAAACCATTTTGCCAACCATGTTTTCGTATATGGTGTTCCTATAGTAGAACCAAGAAGTGATGGAACTGAAGGACAGCCAATCAGAGAGATGTGGCTTGTCGATTAGCGCTTCCATGCGTCTTTAGTCGGTGAAAGTTGGCACGTGATTGTAATCAACTATAGTAAAACCAAGAAGTGATTGAACTGAGTGAAGACATGTGCCGACCAATAGGGTTCCAATCGCCTGTTGGCGATTGATTTAGCCTAGTTTCATACAATCAGTGCCACGTACTGAATGGACTTTCATCGACTGAAGAAACATAGAAGCGTTAATCGACAAGCCACATCTCTCTGATTGGTTGACTTCAGTTCCATCACTTCTTGGTTTTACTATAGCTTTAACTATTACCACTTTCAAACAATCGTTTTATGGGAAGTTTGGCTAAATTTTTATTTGTGATCTTAAAATGTTCTTAAAATGTCTAAAGACAAAGTTAATGAAAGTATACTTAAATGAATCAACTACGTTTTCGCACATATAGACTTTTGAAATTCAAGTGTTCAATTGGCAGTAAACTGACATTGCTTGACGATTGCTGACCTTGGTTGAGCAGTGATTGTAAATTGCTCGAAAAGTTGATGACATCCTTGACAAGGATACATGTAGCTAGCTGTCTTCAAGGACATTCACTTTGAGCCGGTGAATGTATGCACTATTTCGGGTTTGAAAGTTATTTTTGAAGTTTACAACTAACGTTTGAAATAATGTGTCGTTGAACACAGCTTGTGAAGATTGGTAGACATTCAGGAACAAAATTGCATTATTTATAGTATTGACTTTGTTAAACATTCGGCCCTCATGTTCCCTCAATTACTTACATTTTAAAATGAGTTCTGGAATTGTGGTCAAAATTACACCAGTTGTGATCGTTAGTATTATCATAAAATCTTTAAAGAAAAATGGGTGATCGAGTTTAAATAAAAGGATTACAAGAAGATCAGGGAAAATGCCCTTTAGTAAAATATTTTTTGCTAAACTGTTTAGCATAATTATGGTAATGCTTTAACTATTATCATTTTCAAACAATCGTTTTATGGAAAGTTTGACTAAATTTTAGTTTGTGATCAGTTTTAAAAATTTTTCTCAAAATGTCAAAAAAAAGTTGACGAAAATAAACAGAATTACTTTCTTTTTCAAAAAAAAGTAAGCGAATTTTCCTGGCGCATTTTTTAAAACTTTCGTTAATTGCCAATATTATTACATTTTTGATATTAAAATATAACCCAAAATTCTTCGTCAAATTAATGTTATTTAACTTGCAAAATTCATTCTATACACAGTGTTTAATAGAAAGTTAGCTCCAAATCAATCATTTGTGATCAGATTTCCAAAATTCGTTTAATATGTTTGAAGCAAAACTTCACGAAAATAAATCGATTTAGGTTTGTTTTTTAAATCACTTATCAGATTAAACATAAAATTAAATTAAACATACGTATTTCGTCATTAATAATTTTAAAATAATTTGCCAATCACGTTACATGAAGTTTGACCAACACCCATCATTTCTTATCAACTTTACAAAGTTTTTGAAATGCATTTTTGATCAAATTAAACACACAAGTTCCTTTAAACATTAATACTTTTAAGATAATTTGAAGAAAATAATTATCCATTGCATGTTCCTGCTTGGATGTCCTGTACAGTGAATAAGTTTATAAGACTGTGTTAGAAACGACTTAAACAATGTAAACATTGACGTCCATATATTTATTGCAACCTTCATATATTTAGTTAGCAATCGTAAAAGCCGAAATTGGATCACGGCACGCTGACCCCTAGCGTCCTAATCAATTGATATAAATTATGTCACGGATGTAGCATTGAATTTGAAAAATTAATTGCGCCCAGAACACCACTTAGATGGGAATTTGCAGATGGTTGCACCTTATTGTAAAGCCTTTTGTGCTGCCACCCGGAAGCCATCTCACCCCATATAAAAAGAGGCCTGGGTGCAAAAAGTGGTCCCTGACAATGTGCCGTACAAATTGTATACATGTATACTTGGCACTACTAAAATATGGGAAATGTGTTTACACGTGGTCAATTAAGGTTCTTTTCAATGGGGGATCCAAGATTTCATTTTTGGGATGGTGCTGGCCAAATAACATGTTTACGAAGAAATTTCACAATATGAAAAAATGTTTTACTAGACTATAAAGTATTTTTTCTTCGTTGGAAATCCATTAATCACCAAAAATCCAATATTTCATTTCTGCCAAACTACGATTTTTCCAAATAATTCTTTTCCTGAAACTTAGGTCAAAAGTCCTCATTTCCGATCAGCTGTCCAAAATGTTGTTATAACGTTTTAAGAAGAATTTTTCGAAAATAAACTGTCGATTTACTGTTTTAACAATGTCCTCGGTATTCTATTCGTTCATATTTTTGAATATTTTAGTGAAGGTTGAAGATGGACAGTCAGACTGTACTCACATCAAGTATAATACTTGAATGAAAATTTACTACTTTTATCCCACAATTGTTGATAAACGGATGTATTTTGAGTGTTTTTATTAAGAGATTTTATAAAAATATGTACTGTAAGCATGTGTTTTGTTGAGTAACCAGGGCTCTAATTCATAAACAAATCAGGTGTGTGAACTGTGAAGAGTTGATTAATTTGAGGGATAACTGTCCACTTGTATTTTTTTTTTGGCTTAATTTGGGTCTTAAGTTTTCTTTCCTAATTTTCCAACCCTACCCAGATACCAATCTCTTAATTTTATAAAGTATGATCAGCGCCATCAAGGGGAAAGAAAGTGCAGGAAATGGTGTCTATTTGCAGAAGCGACGTCGGAAAATCCCCAGTAAATTCATGCAGTATCTGGCACAACTAGCTGTAGCTCCGCCCTAATTTTCATAATTTTTCTTAATGCTGCGATATGATTGGTCTGAAGCAGAACACTCGTAATTTTCTTCTAATTTTCCATAATTGTTTAGTAACTCCAACATCAGACAAAAATTACTAGTGGACAGTGCCGCAGTGCGCATCACATGGAATCCCTCAAGTTCATCAACTCCTCACACTCCTCATTTCTATCAATTTTTCGACATCGTCACTAATGGATTTCAATGGAGTTTTCTATGAAACTAAGCCAAGAATAATGAAAGACAAGAATCGTCAAAAATGGGGTCAAGTATCTAAAAGGAACTACTCGGCCTCTTCCATGATTGAAGGTGGCAGCACCAAAGCATTCCTACAACCTATGGGGAGCCGTTGCCAAACGGCTTTTTGCTCACGTGACCTGAATAACGCGCCAGTTGAAAACTATCGTTAACTATTTTTTAAATTTCCACAATTGGGAGTGTGCAGCGAAAGGGTCGCCATCTAGTGGCAGTCGAGTAAGCTCCCATGAAAGTAGGATACTTTCAGCAAATAACATGGCGAAATTCATTAAACTCAGGCTCGTGGCCCAAAAATAAATACGGAATGCTTTAAATACCAACAAAGAGTATTATTGGCTACCACAGAGTTAGTCAAAACCGTTAAAATAATAATTAGTCTGCATTTACGAGCTTATTTGGAGAAAATGAAAAACTTCCCATTGCACTTGAGGCTTTTATCCTACTCCGGCATCCATGAAAGTGGCTGACTGCAGCGCCACCAGTGGCGTTGCACACTCCCAATAGGCAATTACAGTTTTTACAACCAAAAATTTGAAGTGAACTTCCCAAATACGGTCGTTAACAGCAGAATTGTGCAATATTAGATAGGGTTTAAGTAATTTAAATAATATGTATCATATCTTTAAAAAATTTAAATAAATGTCCAACACCATGAATTCGGGCAAAGGCTGCATGCATTACTTTTATCAGCAGCTCTGCACTGGATAACATGCCGGATGACTAACACCAGGATGCTCCAAATGTCAACAAAGTATTTTTTTTATCCAACTTGCATATTTTTCATGCAAGTTATGCAAGTACTGTATGTTATTTTTTTTCATCCAACTTGCTCTTTTGCATGTTTTTTTTCTCAGTTTTATGTTTCTGTTAGTATCCTAACATAAGTTTACCTTAAAATTAATTTCTTTATTTAGCTGCCCAACCGCCATGTAATCAATGCTGGCTTACCAGCCATTAGGAGAAGCCCACTTTCCCATAGTGTCTATGGGGCACAGCAGGGCATATTCTGTATCAAATCCGTTTTCTTCACTAACATTTTGTCATCATGTTTTCATCATTATTCAATCACTATTTAAACATCTTTAACATTCCAATCATCATTTGCATAATTGTGGGACATTTAGCTAACTGGAAATTTTCTTGCAGAATATCGCATAAAATGCAGAATAATCCTGGATAGTTACTTAATTTCAGAAAATAAGTTCATAAGCCAAGTTATGCAACTAGTGGTCTTACTTGGCAACACCTAGGTTGATAATTGAAGGTGTTACAAGGAAGCAATCCAAGAAACTATCTGCTATGGAATTGAGGAAGCAGCACCTCGGATATGGCCACATGGAGTGAGACTTAATTTGTATGTAATTACTAATTATTCTTGAAATTCTTTAATATGCAGTTTCCTTCCTTTCTGTTTACCGAATTTGGGAGCACACCACGACAGTTGAAAGCCACAAAATAAATTAAAATAACTTTAGAAAAACAAATTCAATGATATTATATTTGTTATTCTTAGTTGTTAACCACAAAACTAATGAAAAATAATTTAAGATGAATTACTCAATTGTACTTTTAAATGTTCTTCTTAGTTGAGAACCACAAAATTAATGGAAAATTACGTTTAAGGTAAATTACATCAATGCTATTTTCGTTGCTATTATCATCATGTCCACCAGGTAAGGAATGCATTCTCCCTCGCATTTTGCAATGAGTAAAGTTAACATGATAATCCCCTTGGAAGGATAATACTTGAGAAAAACGATCTTATTTTTACAAAATCTCCAAAATGGCATGGTATGTGTTGATGGTATTTTCCTCTTTTAAATTAGTCAATTCAAAACAATCCAAGTCTAAACAGCTGATTCGTTTGTTTCAGTTGTTTGGTGATCTCAGGTCCAGGATTCACAGTAAGCTGCACTTTTATTTGTGACTTAACTTCAGAAAGTCATAAGCTTTTATACCGTCCATACTACCCAAAAGCTCATAAAGTATTCCGCTATATAGTATACGGTTTTCAAGACCAGTCTGCACATTTTGCAAAGTCATTGATAAAGCTAAACAGAAGCATATTATCCTCGTTTTCTTCTTTATAGAGAAAAATCATGAGATTTTGCAATTTCCAAAATTTCATTTGACTAAGATGTCAAATTGAGTTTATTAGTATACCTACCATAACAGCCGTATATTATAATTTCCACTAAAGTAAAATTGATTACATGTACAGGTGTATATTGAGAATAATATACGCCATCTGAGACATTAAAATCCCTGCACAAATCAACGTTTTCCATCAAAAGCAATCATCTGCAGCATTCCCTTTACTAACAACTACACTGTTAAAAAACCCTGGATAATTAAAACCACTATCTGTTAGATATCTGGCAGATATCCGTTACATACCTGCATGTATATATGTGCATATATCTGGCAGACCACTGTTTATCTCCCTTAGAGAGGCAATACAAAGAAACCATTTCTTAGTAGGCGATTTTAGTAACTAAGAAACATCCTTACGAATTACATTTACCCCTCAAGTCAATGGTAACTTATTTAGTGGCAAGGTATGTATATGAAAAATGCCCTTATGGTTAAGGCGATACTTTAACCTCCTTAGAGGGAAAATATGACATAATCCTTTCTTAGATTGTACCTCGAGCGAAAATGAACTTTTCATGTCGAATTTTATCTTTGCAGCACTTATAGTTTGGGAGATAAATTTCCACCTCGTTTAACCCCTGTTGTCGATAAAAGCTCAGTTTTGGAGTAATCCAGTGCTGCCCAGGTAGGCAGATGAAGGTTCACACATTTTTTATGGAAGCACAGTTTAATTCAGGTGAATTAATCATCATTTAGTAGAGAAACAGTGAAAAATCCGTCAGTTAATTTGTAAAGTCAAGAATGGAATAACAGATGGAACTCGAAAAAGGAATAAAATGAAAAGAACGAAATTGAATGAACATTTAGAAAAAGTGCATGTGCAGAGCTGGCACATGCACCAAATGCTGAAATTTGTCACATTTCTAAGTAAAGGAAAATAAATATATTTTCCAACACTACCCATATGGAAAAGAAATGGATTTTGAAATGCATACCTAGAAATACATTTTAAAATGCATAGCAAGAAATGCATTTCGAAATACATTGGAAAATATCTTTGGATTGACACTGAAATATATATTGTTAATGTATTTCGAAATAAAGTTTTAAATATATTGCAATATATATTGCATAACACATGTAAATATATTGAACTATGTATTTCATAATACATATCACAATATATTTCACTATACATTGCAAATACATTTCAATTCAAACTGCAGTTATGCAAATATTGTGTAAAAATATTTTTTTCACACAAATTTAACTGCACAATCCATTGACGAATTACCTTAGTGAGGTCCATTTCGTAAAATTAATTTAAAATCTTAATTGTCTCAATTAAAGCTGAAATGCATTAAAATATAGCTCAGCATTACTATATATTTCGAAATATAGTACAACTGCATTATACAGTTTGGCGTATACATTTCCAAATTCATTTCATTAATTGAAATACATTGCAAAATGCATTTCAAATACATTTTGCAAATTGAAATACATTGCATGATGCATTTTCTTTGGATATGGGATACAGTGCATGTTAATCTTAATCATCAGTTAGGGTTGGGAAAAAGTCGATATAATCTGGAAAGGTCAGGGGAATTTGATTCGAGATGGGGCCAGACCCCCGTGGGACTCGGTAAATGCACCGTTAGGAATTGCTGCTGACGTGTGAGAAACTGCCGGAGAATGCTAATGCGAGCATCTTGCAGGAATGCCAAGTGTTTGGAGCAAAAAAAACTCGCCACAAAAACACGACAACACGCCATCTGTCACTTTTGAGTTGAAGTTTCTGGGCCGTTGGGCGTGACGAAGGACGTGTCGGTGACGTCACGATTGTGAGCGAAAAAAGCTTTGCATCACTCGGTGAATGATTCGGACAGATGTGGGTTACCATGTTGGGCTTTTTATCTGGTTTTCGATGCCTGCTGTGATGCAACTCTAGCAGGTGGCGCTGCGGCGCTCACAGGGTGTGACGTTGCCTTGAGACGCCATGTTGGACGACGGTGGCTCGCCCAGCGGCGGAGGCGAAGTGATGACGCTCGGCCTTGGGTTGGGGCGAAGTCCCTCGTTGCCGGTGAAAGGAACCGTGCCCGGGATGGTCAAGGATTTCGACCATGAATGCGCTGGGAGTTGCCTCATTTGCTTCCCAATGTTTTTCCCTCCCCTCAATTTCATTGTTCGCCCGCCCTTGAAAAGGGGCGGAGTGAGTCACGAGGTGCCACCAACTGACCCGGGCCGAGGCGCCCCCTCTGGGCCGGTTTCTAACCCAGGCTAGCAAAGCGCCACCAGAGGGCGCTGCATGCCTGGTGCGTGAATGCTTGCGAAAATAAGCATGCGGATGTTCCCCCAGAAATGTATGTTGGAGGCTTTGATGCTGTGACAAAATAGTCTGGTGATCACTGCGTTTGCATGCAGCAATATAATATGTTACTTGTCTTAACTTGTTTTGGGTGCTTGATTTGGTTTCCGGAAGGGGGTTGCTTGGTTTAGGAAATCGTACTCAAGTCGGGGAAATGCCATGTAAAACCGTCCAAGTAGGCTTGATGTGAGACTAGCACTCAAAGGGGTTGCTTGGTTCAGGAAACCGTATTCAGGTCGGTGAAATGCCATGTAAAACCGTTAAAGTAGACTTGGTGTGAGACTATCACTCAAGGGGGTTGCTTGATTCAGGAAACCGTACTCGAATCGGTGAAATGCCATGTAAAAGCGTCCAAGTAGGCTTGATGTGAGACTAGCATTCAAGGGGGTTGCTTGATTGAGGAAACCGTACTCAAGTAGGTGAAATGCCACGTAAAACCTTTCAAGTAGGCTTGATGTGAGACTAGCACTCAAGGGGGTTCTTGGTTCAGGAAACCGTATTCAAGTCGGTGAAATGCCATGTAAAACCGTTCAAGTAGACTGGATGTGAGGCAGGTCACTCAAGGGGGTTGCCTGATTCAGGAAACCGTATTCAAGTCGGTGAAATGCCATGTAAAACCGTTAAAGTAGGCATGATGTGAGACTAACACTCAAGGGGGTTGCTTGGTTCAGGAAACTGTACTCAAGTCGGTGAAATGCCATGTAAAACCGTCCAGGTAGACTTGAAGTGAGACTATCACTCAAGGGGGTTCTTGGTTCAGGAAACCATATTCAAGTCGGTGAAATGCCATGTAAAACCGTTCAAGTAGACTGGATGTGAGGCAGGTCACTCAAGGGGGTTGCCTGATTCAGGAAACCGTATTCAAGTCGGTGAAATGCCATGTAAAACCGTTAAAGTAGGCATGATGTGAGACTAACACTCAA